>VZTL01074390.1:0-12826 GCA_013400535.1 Scopus umbretta
CTTCTCCAAGTGCTTCAGTATTGCCTTGCCTTCTACAGGATGTGAATTAAATGTGCTCTTTTGCAGGGGATATATAAAGCTTTGCAGAGTTCTTAGTCACCATTCTGCAGAGCTGCTAATACCTTTCCCTTTCACAATACCTAGCAGGAACTTGGAGACGCAAGGCAGGCATCAAGAAGACAGGCTCCACAGGAAGGAACAAACAAATACAGGATTTTTTGCATTTTCTTTACTGGCAGACCTGCTACTTCTACAATGCCAAAAGGACATTTGGGTACTGCTAGGACTTTCCATGACTTTACCACTCACCCTGCTCTAACTTAATTTTACAGATCAAGATGAACAGATAGATACCATCAATTTGCATCACAGGCAAAAATTTATTTTCCAGTTTTTCAAATTTAATTTTTGTGACAATTGCCCACTGTTCTGAGAGGTCTAGCCATGTGATTCTAAACAAACTACTGAAGTCCCAATACAGGTCCCGGTGGGCATGGAAGCAGAGAATCAAACTACAGACTTGGTATTGAGTCTCCTTGTTCAGTAAAAGCATTCAGATACAGGTGGCTCCCATATCTCTGCCATACAGTGATTAACATGTTTTCTAATACAATCTTCAAGTGCCAACTCACAGGTCCAGTTAGAAAAGCAAACTCCCCTTCACCAGGAAGTGCCAGCCCAATGAACCTTAGAAGACTCAAACAGCAGCTATCTTCTGCCAAATAATTTTCCTTGATGGCTGAATGATTCCACTTCATCAAGGAACAGGAATCTGTTCAACTGCCTTGAGTCCCCTTGACAGAAATGAATAAGGACAGTAGCGTTTTTTAAATGCTGAGTTGCAGGAAGGTCTGATCACATGGCAAGTATCAGCTTTTCTCCTGCACGCTAGGAGGTGTTGTCAGATTGGGGCTAAAAAGCAAAGGATGAAAGTTTGGCCACAAGCCTGAAAGGTGAAGATCATTACAACCCCTTCTAAAGCCAGACCTGAATCAAAATTACTTAGGTCTTCTCAGTCTGCATTTTTTTTTTTCTGTAGGGCACTACCTTTGCCTGATTTTACAGGTAGAAAAAACTTCTAAACTGGAGTGGAAATACCAGGTGGCCAGATTTAGAGCCTCTGGAACACCTGTGTTGCATTATCACACAATTACAGATCTAGAAGATAGATTGTTCGAAATATGAAAAACTGGAAGGCCCAAGATAAAATCAAGGCAGATTATCATCTGTACTTTTTTAGCCAAGCACTTCACAAGCTGTGGAAGTCTTTGTCATTGTTCACTGTTCTCTATAAAGCATCTTGAGGTCTGTTTTGTAGTTCAGCTCTCAAAACAAAAAAGAATTAATTTCAAAGCAACAAGCCCTTTTGTAAATGGTGCATGTGAAGGGACTAAAACCAGTTTGAGCATGCAATAATACCTAAAAGACATGACTATATTTCAGACACAAATCTAAATATAATTATCTGCAGAAGAAAAGCAAGGCAGACTGTTGCAATGCTGGGTCATCAGGTGGATCACAGAGAAACACTTAATCTAAACGAAGATGTCAAGAAGACTTGAAAAGATATGCAGTAACTTGTGGTCTGCATTTTAAAATCAGTAAAACTTAAGTCCACTTTGCAAGCACACTGTGGGACAACATTTCGATCACTTTTTTCTAACCATCAAAAATGCTTTGTCTGTACAAACAGAGTTGAGAAAATTTTAATCTCTGGAAGACCACAATCAACAGAAATTTCCATTCATGAATCACTTTCTACAGAAGAGCTGTATTGTACTATCCTTCTGATGGGGAGGGAGAGGTCACTTCTGAAATCTGAGCCCTCATTTAGATGGATGGAAGTGAATTTCACACACATCGTATTAGCCTTTTTCAGATCTCCTGTTCTGACACATGGCAGTTTCAGGATTTACCCTGTTGAGTTACAAAATTAATTTCCCAATCACTGGCACAGCTGAACTGTTCAGACAATCGCTGGTGAAGAAAGGAAGATGAGGGCAAGAATTACGTTGGAAACCTGGCATGATATTTCTCTTTTATACCCTTTCATCTCAAAGATATAAGAAACAGAGGTTGTTATCCTTATGTCCAATCTGCAGCTCCACTTACCACTACATATATGAAAAAAAGATTTTCTGATTGTAATTTTACCAAAATGCAGAAAGCTGGAAAATCCTACATCTTCTTTGAGTCTCGTCTTTCAAATTCATCTAAGACAATACAGTGCCCTCTGCAGGTTTTCCTCTTACATGACAGCTCCAGGAAGTAGGTGTCTTGGAGTATCTTCACAACGGAAAAATAAACTGAAATTTATCGTAAAATTCTGTCTGCTAATCTTTGAAATAACACTGTAAGTACTGTAAGCTGAAAGGAAGACATAAAACAGATTAAATAGTCTCTTTTAAAAGTAATAATAATGCTATTAATTTATCTAAAAAACTCGGAATTATAATAGAGGATAATATGCAGTTTTAAATGATTCGTTACTCAGGTGATGGACTTGAATGAAAACATAGAAAATATGTAACTGCTACCTAAGCATGTATTCTCAAGAAATGTCTGCTAATAGTTTTTACAGGAATTCCACTTGGTTTAATTGTTACTACTTTTAGCAGGAGCAAGTACTATTACAAACTCGATTAGTATTTAGAAAGTCAGAAAGGAGATTAAATCCCATCATGCCAATTTGTACAAAGCTTTTCCTTCCCTAGCACCTGGACGCATACAAGCTAAACACTTAAAGCCATAATGACTTTGGCCATAACACTTAAACACACAGCCATAAATTCAGAGGTGGTAATGCATGAAGCAGTTCAGATACAGCATGGCAAAACTTTCTCCTTGGCCTACTTTTCCACATAATAGAGAAGAAACAGATATGAATTATTTTTCATTACCTGCATTACCAAAAAAAAAAAAACCAGTATTAATGAGAAGTTAATTCAGCATCTTTTTAAGGGATTTACAAAAGTACATCAAATTCTACTCAGTGCAAAGGTAAAACTTACCAAACTTCAGTACTTACACTGAATTGAGCCGTGTTGCAGTAATATATCAGAGTAAATTTTGCCAGCAAACAGATTGATGACAGTGACAGAAGTTACTTTCTTTCTGAATGTGTAAAACCCAGACAGAAAAAGAGAGGTTTTTATCTGAGGAAGCAAGGAAAAAGATTAATAATGTTGTAATTTTCCTTCCTTTGTAAACACTATGATTCAGTGGCATGAAAACCCCTTTTAAATGTCTCGCTGAGCAAGGGGAAATGTCATCACAACAAAAGTTAGTTTCAAGACGCAAAAAGCATTTTTTTGCTGAGATAGCTATGCCCTGCATCAGAAGCATGGCAAATGCATATTTGGATTTTACACACATGTGTGAGTATGTGTGTAACAAACATGTGATGGTCAGTTTGCCTTATGTAGCAATTATTTTTAAGCTACTGAAAGGGAAAGTTCTAGATATACAGCGAAATCATTTCACTAGAATTTCACACTTGGGAAATGGACAGCAAACATCTCCTAGTTCATCAGATGTAACTACAAAGAAAACAAAGACATCC
This sequence comes from Scopus umbretta, assembly GCA_013400535.1. Classification (NCBI taxonomy): domain Eukaryota; kingdom Metazoa; phylum Chordata; class Aves; order Pelecaniformes; family Scopidae; genus Scopus; species Scopus umbretta. The sequence continues at coordinate 3,563 of VZTL01074390.1, forward strand.
TGACAAACCACAGAGCAAAATTGAGTTAATAACTGAAGTGGCAGTGCTCCAAAAACAAACCTGGTGAATCTGTTTATAACCTCCCAAAAATATCAGCAGACTCTGGCTTTGCAGACAAGATTAAAGGAAATACTGTCCTTATTAATATGCAGCCTTTTGACAGTTTCAACACTAATAGGAACAACATTCCATTAATATTTTAGCCATCTAGATTTTTTCCTTATATGCAATAGCATTTTCTCTTAAGAGAAAACTTCTGATTTTTCTACCTTTTCACAAAATTCTTAATGCTCCCAGAAATCCTGGGTCTCTAGCAACCTATAGATTCGCTCCCTTGCCTTTGCTAATGTGATGGGAAGAACAAGCAAGAAATCTTAAAGGCAAGAGGCTGGATATGTGTTGTTATCCCAGCAGATCTCAGCTGGGTGCTGCAAACTGCTCTGAGCATAAAAGCCTAGAAGTTGTCAATGTCCCAAGACTACAAGATACACCAGAAGGTTATCACTCATCACTAGTAGGGAAGCTGCAATCTGACTATTTGTTGTCTTTTGAGAGGACAGACAACCATGGAAGAGCAGGTTATGTGAACTGCAACACTTTTCTGACGGCTGTCCTCACACAGCCAGTGTCGGCATAAGAAGGATAAGTCATGTCCATGACTGCCATCTTCCCTAGATAAAATCAGAGGGGCAATAGCACTCCTCTGCACAAAAACAGAAAAAAGACAGGCAGACAAAAAGCAGAATCAGCCTCATTGTCCCACTGGATAAAATTATGTCAGGAAGCAAGGAATAAGCAGCAAATCGCTAGCTCATGTGAGATGATACATGAGTCATGTGGTGTGTCCCCTTGAGAGGGGTTTGCAGCACAGACTGGCTCCTTGACTGCAGCTCTAAGAGGATTCAGCTCCAACAGCAAAATAAACACGTTACACAGAGTGACATGTCAGCAGTGCTGCTGAGGAGGAGCAGACTTACACACTGTATTACGGTAGAAAAGTGAGTGATGTTTCACCCAAAACCTACAGGTATATAAAAATGGCATGATTTGATTTCAGATATTCATGAAGCAGGAGGTTATCCATTACATAACTGAAACACTGACACAGTTCAGCCTTCCCTCTTGTTGCCATTGCTGCTTCCTGGCCATGGGAGCCTTCACCAGGTTATTTCAGGGTAGTAGCTGTCTTCTGTGTTTACAGTTTACTGCAGGGGTGATATCCTCCAGGGACTCTTGCCCTGTGACAAGGAGTAAGATTCAAGAATTAAACAACTGCTCTGATGCTCAGGTTGATGTTTATAGGGAAGGCAGATTTTCCTGCTTTACTTCAAAGCAGGCTTTCATTATTTTGTTAGCACAGCATGTATTGAGCCATGTGGCCTCAGGTCCCTGGCTTTCACTTCATAATTTAATGTTAAAGGAAACCCAATATCTTACCCTCTAGCTTTCAAAATCTGGACACAGCAATCCAGATATACCTCAGGGAACTGTATGATTATGTTCCCACAAGTGTGTGTCTATAATTAGGAGCACAGCCTGTAATTTACCAAGTGAACTGCTCAAAGTCAATTTCTCCATTGCAGCCAACTAATATTCCCAGCCAAGTCCCTGATCACAGGAGGAATTCCAAAATGGGTGATCAGGCAGCAGCCAAAGAATTACAATTAGTTGGATTGCAAGTAGAGAAGTTCATCAGGAATTAGACATGTGTTAGGAAAAAAAAAAAAATCCATTTGGAAATTAAATACATACTTTCATTCCTGATAATAAGTGAAATATCCAGTATTCTGGTGGAACTGCAGATTTAAATATTTTTTTATACACATTTTTTATGACCTCTGCATTGCTGCTTGAGCACAGAGATGCACAACCTTAGTGCAGCTGCTACAGATACAACAGAGATGTTACTGTTTCCCATGGCCCATACTCTGTACATGGACCCTGGATGAAGCCAGGTGAGCTGCAGAGCACCTCGGGCCACTTGTCATAGCACTAACTTTGAAGGCCTCTCCCAGTATTGCCCTTCTCCCCCTTTTTTCTCCTCACAATAGAAAAGAGCTGACTGCTTTCTCAAACAGGCAGGACCTGACAGAGGAATGGCCAGCACTCACACACCAATGTGATGCATTTAACAGAAACTCTTGTCACAGTAAGGTCAGTTTTCACTAAGACATCCTGACATACAAAAAAATCCCACTTTTGTCTCCTTAAAAGCAAGACGAGTATTACCATTCCCATTTTACCAACAGTGAAAGAGATGAAGACTTTCCACCAGCACTGAGCCCCAGAGCAGGGCAGCACGCCAGGAAAAGATCCCAAGACAGTTGCTGAAAACCTCATGGGTACGGTGACAAATGGTCCTGTCAATAATTCAGTCTGGGCATTCACACACAGCACCACATTTCTGGTCAAAGCCTCAGTAGGGCTCTATTTGTTTCTTTTGTTTGTTTTGATTTTAAGTTGTCTCCATTCTACTTGTGTTCTCCTCCCTCCCCCCTCCCTCCATGACTCTTAGCCAAATTCTTACACAAAATTTAAGCACACAGATCACATGTTTTTCCTCCAGAATTTAGGATGAAGAAAGTGCTCATTAGAAAAGCCATATGGCCTGTTGACACAACTTCTGCAGTGCCCACCGGCATTAAGTATAAGTCATGCTGAGGATGTGGTCATAAATTTAAGACCAGCTTTCAAAGAGAATATAATGAGCTTATCTACTGTTGTGTGTAGATATACCTCATTAAAAATAATTTTTAAAAAAATCAAAATAAAGAAGACATAAAAAAAGGCTTCAGTTACAGCTGCTTGTATGCTCCTTACCAGCTTCATAACTTAATCCAATTACATAGCAGCCAGTTGCTGGAAGTGTTTCATTTAGGGCACTGTTCTTTGACTTTACAGGGACACAGACAGATACAGCTGTGCATCATGCAGAACTTGTTGCTTACCATGTACTAGTTAAAGAGTTTGATTAACGTGTTATATAGGACTTGAGAAGCCAGCCATTTAGTCTTGATGGAAATGAGACTCACATATCTAACTCACATATCCAAGGTTTTTTTACTCCACTGTTGCTGTAACTCAAGAAGCATCTGAAAGATTGAAAGGAAAAAATATTTCTCTTAGTTTTCAACTTAAAGTTTTGTGCAATCACAAGAATTTTCTATAAAGACTATTTTATCTTTTACATGATGTATTTAGTTATTTTCAGAGATCCTTTCCCCCATCACAACAACTTTTTAAGTAAAAAAAGAGTATTGTGAACATGAAACAGTCACAAAAACAGCAAATATGCAAAATACCTGGAAATAAAAAGCAATACTACATGGAATTTCATAAGGAATTTAAAACTATCTATTTCCTGATTCATTAGCTGTCCTCTGAATACATGAGGTCTCAGTGAAGTCATCAGGACTCCACTAGAACTCGGATGTTTGCCCAAATGGCCTCCACAAGAATGAAGCCACCAGGCTTTAATCCTCACCTAATCATAACAGCAAGGCTGCTTCAATGGATAGTCTACATCCTTCACAGTTACGAGCATATTTTTACTTGTGCAAAAAGCTAATTTAAACCTTTTTTTATATATATATCGTAGACATACAGAAAATGCAACTGACATAATTACAAATCAGCGTTTATCTAAGAAATTATTTTTGTCTAAGCAATACTCAAATTATGACAATCCCACTTAAATGTCCTCACTGTTGTCTGTCATCCCCAGCCGTCTCCAAATTATTCAACTAAATACACCAGCATAGTTTACACTAAAAAGAGAGAAGAGGAATCTTGTAGTAAGCCAGCTAATAAGTGAAATTTGTACCATGCTGGAAGGTATCAAATATGATGAGTTTGACTGAATAGAGTGAGGGGGATGCCTAGAATGGGAAGGGCAGAGCTAGTTATTACAAGAAGATGAAATCAAGAAGAGCAAAGGAAATCATGGTATCAGAGGAAAGGGGAATATGGAGACTTTCATCCGGAGATTGTAGAAATATAGGTAGGGAGAGGGAGAAGCTTCTTACAATATGCTTGAGCACAGTGAGCTTTGGTAAGCAGTGTCTCCAAGGAGTACAGTAGGGAAGTACAAATTACACCACAGTTATTAAAATCTAGCAAACTAATGACCACAAACAATACAGCAGCAAAGGATGTCCGTTGCCTCTTATTTGCTAGTGAATATGGACATTATGGAATATTAGTTAAGCCCAATGTTTGCAGGAATAATGACCCTAAAAATTGCACTACACTAAGGCAGAGATGGATCTTACTTCTACAATCTCTCAATTGAAGGAAAATCCAAGCTGAAGTCTGGAACTTTTGAGGTTTTTTTGTGTATATGGGGATCTGCTGCCTCATATGTGCCTGCTGAATCTTGATATGGATAGGGACAACCATAAAAAGCTGGTCTCTGAAATTACACTTTTGTGTAATTTGTGTAATTTTGTAACTTGAATCACAGTTTCTTCTCCATGTCAGCATGCAACAGCAGTCAGACAACAGCTGACATGCAAATACAAAAAGCAAATTACAGTAACTCAGAGAAGCGAGACAAAATAAAAGACAGCTTGCTTGTGTCTACAGCTCTAAGGAGACAGAAAATAGATAACTCACTCCCAGAATCCTGTCTTGCCATTCTGGGCTCTCATATGCCACAATTATTTATAACACTTCTGTGCCTCAAGGAGCCAAGAGCTGAATGTCTCACGGCACTCAGTACTTGAAATACAGGAATCCCACAAAGACCAGCATAAAGCAACTGCTGCAGCTTCCAACCAAAACCAGTGGACTCTTCTTCAGAGTCTATGTTTATGCTTTTCTTTGGGTACACTAAACACCAGATTTTGAAGCCTGACATTGCAGTTGGATGCTGACAGCATCCACTGACAGGAAAGCATATCTAAGTGCCCTCTTGAGAAGCACCATTTTTGTAGTTATTGATGAAAAACTGTTTTGCCCTGGCACAAAGTAGTATTTTGCATGTACTGTTCACCAAGAACCATCGCTGAGCCTAACTATGACTGGTTATTCAGGCTAATGGCTTGTCCACAAAATGGGTCACGCTATTCTAAAGTAAGCATAATTATTTTTTAACCAAGTCACTTATTTCAGTATAGAAGATTAAAGAGAGTTGAATGTAATTCAAATGTAATTTGATTTTAGAAATCAGTTAGGAATATGCTGATACTAAACCTAAAATGACAGTATCAAACAAGGGAGTTTCAACCAAATGAAATAAATCAAAGTGAGTTTATACATAGGTAGGCCTATAAAGGTGATACTTAGGGTAATAATTTACTCCAATTATTTTAGCAAATGTAGTAATTTCACACTAACTATAGTTTTAGAGATGCTTTAGAGGATCATGAATGGTTTATATTCAGGTGTTATTTACCTTACCTGAGGCCTGAAGGTCAGTAGAGTGACTCATGAGAAGCTTATTCAAATATCTTTTTACAGAAACTCACAATATTTGCTCACATACAAAACTTCATTTAATTTATTAAAAAAATATATATTTCCTTCTGCAGCATTAATTACAAATTAAAGCCAAGTTGTAAGCAAAGGCAAATCTACTTTTAAGGCTAAGATCACTAGCACACAGAAGAGCCACTAGCCTGTCTTCCCCAGGCAGTTGAACACAATTTATACTCTGCTTGTGAAAAGTTTCATAAACCTTCGATTTTTGGTGTAATGCATAGCAATTAACATAGTCTCCTGACTTAATGAGAACAGCATTTAGAATTCAAATAAATCACTCTTTAGGGTGTCATCATGGACAAAACTCTGCTGCAACACCAAAGAGAAAAAAGCAACAAAAACAGAGCTCAGCCTGTATGCAGGCTCCTAGCTCTTTGAATGGGAAGACAGCCACAAAATCCAGATTTAAATACTTCTCAGATGAAAATACCTAGGACTACATCAAGAATTTACATCTAACTAAAAACATCTTTTTTCATTTAATTTTAAATACCACAGCTAATCTTCAAGGTTTTTCAACAGATTAAAAAGTAGGTATCTCACCAGTCAGTGAAAAAGGGCTAATGAATATTGGACCTTCCCCTCCAAAAAAAAAAAAACAAAAAACAAAAGAAAAAGATATTTTAATCAGGCAAATAATTCCTTCTGCAGATTTCTGGTGTACTAACTAGCAAGAAGGGATAGACATATATTAATTGCTAATAGCTTCCATACAACAATAACAACTTCAAAATTTACATTTCACAAAATCTGAGAGCTTAAATCTTGAAGAGTTGAAGTCTTGCATCATAATGCTGTCTCTTGTGGTGATGACAGTCAGAATCTGATGGGACTCTTATATGTTTTATTCAACTTCCAGTAGAAAATGGCTTTTATTCCTGTCACTTTAGCACTTCCATATGTAGTCATTTTCACAAGATATTAAAAGTTACCAGAAATTAAAGGAAGCTTGACTTTCTGAATACCAGGTTAAAGGTAGGCAGCTTGATCTCTGGTATCCACTGAGCATTTAATAAACATCAGCAAGAAATTTGTGGTAGGAAAATAAACTCTTGATTTGACAAGGAAACCAATGAGAAAATTAAAATTTGCAAGACAGATAGAGACTTCATAGCATGACTAAAACCATGAGTAACGCAAGTGAGAAAAGTTAGGTATTAGTACCATGGCAATGGTCTGCAATAGCCTCACATGCTTGATTCTATTGGTTGGTCATGAGAAAATGAAAGACTTTCCCATAGACAACTTACAGAATATCTATTATTCTACCACTAATTCCAAGAACGTCACCAACAGGCTGCTATAAAAGCAATCACAGCAAAATGTCCTCTCCTTGCCCAAACAATTTTAGCTGTTGTGGCAACAGCATTTTAATGTTGCCTCTTTATTAAGAATGCTCATAACAGTGACACATCCCCAGGAATTGTAAGAATACAAGTGCCCCTTGGTTGGAAAAGGCTTTAGCCAGTCCTGGTTTGCAGCATAACCAAATAGCATCTGAAGATGAGCTTTTTCTCAGCTGTCTCCTATGTTATTGCTTGGCTGTTCAGCCAGATCACCTGTATTTTCCAATACATTCTCCACAATCACCAGATAATTCGGTTGATTTGAATAACTGACCTTCACACAGCCTCACAAAGCATCTCAAATTCAGAACAGAAAATTGGAAGTGTTTCTATAATTTTTTTATTATATTCTAATGTTGAAGTTCATCTTTAAGAAGGTGTTTAATTATTCTCCCTGGATTTTTTCTGTATTCACTACATTACAAAGAAAAATCATTACACTAACAGTACAAATTGTTGTTTCATGGTTACCTGTTGCTTCTTCTCTCACTAGCATTACACTTATCCAGTCTGAGCTCAGAAAAATGACCCTGAATAGTTTGCAAATTAAGTGCACAGGACTAAGGTGCTTCCTGACATCAACTCCAACAACTTGCTACCATGCCCGCTTCAGATAATCATTTCTTAAACTTCAAATTGCCCTTGAACTCCCCTTTTGCTCCTGCTATAGATACATTGTCCAAGAATTTTATTCTTCTGACAGTTAGTAACTTTACTTCCAATCCAAGTTTATTCACTGCCAATTTACACCCATTACTTGTGCCAACATTTATTTTGCAAACTCTTTCCCTGGTGTTTGTTCTTCAGGCATATTTATATAGTAGCACATCCAGTCTCAGGCTTTGCTTTCCTGAGCCAACCAAAGCTTCCTCACAACATATATTCTCTGTTCCTTGATGAGCCTCACAATTCCTTCTGCACCTGCTCCAGCCTGCACCGCAAGGGCTGTACATACTTGCACTGTTAAGGGCCTACCAGGCCCTTGCGCAATGGCCCTCACTGTCGCTTGGCCTCACGCAGGGTGAGAAGAGAAGCAGCAGTGTAATGCCAGCCTGTGGGATGCCTAGGCAGCACTAGAGAAGCAGGCAAGCGTCCCACAGCTGGTGCCCTGCTAGGTCCGCAGGCCTACCGCAACACTGCCCCAGCATTGACATCAGCAGGGCCCTGCTGGCACTCCCTGCTGTTAGAGCATCCCACCCACACCAATGCAACCATCCGGCACCAGCTGGCCACTGAGCCAGCCCGCATCCAGCAGGGCTGACACCGGGCATAAAACTGAATCACTCACATCTGACCAGTTCACTTAGCTCAAACCTACCACGGGAGCTGCATCGCCAAACTCTGTCAATGCAGAGCCACAGCTGACAGATCCTACCAGAGCCAAGCTAGATCCATGCAGTGCTAAGCCAGGTATCTCTGACAGTGCGGGTCACATCCACCTGCAGCTGAGGTTATTCACCCATGAATAACAGAGTGTCAGCTGTATGCCCCTCCATATATCTCTGTATATGTTTATGACTCCATCACACTGATGTCTGATACTCACCCTGGGCTGCTACTGTGCAGAAATCAAAACCAGTAGTATTCTGTATTTCCTGTGGAATTTGGCCATTGGTTCATTTCTTTGTTGGTTTATCAACAGAAAAAAATATTGGTGTGGGTTACAATAATAAATTCCATTCTAATCAACTATTGATTTTTCAAGGTGGTTGTTTCTGGACAGTAGCCAGCCCTACAGGGCAGTAGCCAGAAAGTTTTGAGGTGCGTGCCAGCAGGCACATCTTCCATTCCCAACACTGGGAATGCAAGAGCAACACAGCTCAGCTAGAAGGGGACCTTCTCACTGCAATCTAATTCTACTAGACCCCAAAATCTAATACAGTTATTTCAGTTATGTTCTGATGCTGTGTCCATCACTGTCTGCCATTTGCACTTTCACAAATACAGATGATACGTTATACAAGCTGCAGTCTGCATGCCAGATTCTGAAATCCTTTAGCAGCTGTTTCAATTGACAATAATGCCATAACGCATCAGGGTGTTGAAACAGTGGTGTGTATCTATATGTCATTCTGGCAACACCCATCTGGTGTGACATTTGCCTGCTGCATCTTTCCGTCTAGGAGAAAAGCCATCCTCTCAGTCACATTGTATTCGGTAAAAAGCTCTGCTGTAGGAACTAAACCATCAGAGGCAAAAGGAGAGACAGAAAGAAAGAAGCTGAGACTAGTTAGATGCCACATGTAGTTCCTGGCTTTAAAAGTCATGACTAAAGTCTGCCACTCTGTAGGGACAGATCAGTAGAAGATATCCTGGATAAAGGAAGGAGATAACACTCCAGTGATGGAGAGGAGAAGACAATAAATAGGGGAAGAAAGCAGAAAGGAAACAGGAGAACTGGGACTTGTACAAATAACAATGGCGGGAAAAGGGGCGG
>VZTL01074390.1:20223-31697 GCA_013400535.1 Scopus umbretta
CCCCCCCCCCCCCCCCCTCCAAGAAGACCACTTCCCCCAGCTTATCTCCAAAGAGCAGTTACGCATGCACAACATTAGCCACTTCTGGTAGACTGCGTGCTGTTAGCAGCCTGTTTGAGAGACACAACCACTGTCCGAGCAATCATCACTCACTGTTCAGTCCCCCACCACTCCCATCCTGTCTGCATAATTAAAAATCTGTTACCTTCTCTGACTTGGCTAGCAATTGGCAGCTCTCTCACAGTAGTGCTCAGCAGACATAGGGCTTTAACAGATGGCAAGACAATGATGCAGTTCAAAATCTAAATGTGATGCCATAAGATCAGGCTTGTGCAGATTTGGTAACAAAATGAAAAGCGAGACAACTGTGGGATCGATAAGACGTAGATGGAAAAATAAATTAAATGCATCTCTCATACAGTAGGGAGTGTGTGTAATTTGTTGAAGGATAAAAATAACAAGCTTGGTATGTTGCAGTGCCTGTAGAACCTCTTTACGTTTCGGTGTTGCAAAGCAATATTAACAAATAAAATAATTCTTCATACTAAACACCCAAGCACTGAGAATTAAAAGATGTAGTACATACATTTAATTCAAGTATTTATGCTGTACATAACTGTCATACATAACCATCAGCTGTTTCTTATCGAGGTAATGTACCACAACTAAAAATGATGACTGAAACTGTCTTAAACATACTCTGATTTTGCACCTTGCTGCTTTGCTGGAAGTGAAAGCATGTGTAAAAAGATTAAGTAATTGGATCCTGTGTTTTCATCTATCACTATCAATATTCAGAGAAGACAGGCTGAAACAAAGACACTAGGGAACATCTGAGATCAAATCAGGATAACTCAAAAGAAATGCTCAAAAATGGATGTGAAAAACAATGTCAAGAATTTCTTTTCTTATTTATGAGTTCGTTAACTTTTAGTCAAAAGTGTTCAAAATACCAGCACCTCACAAACACTGTGCTTCCTTCATATCAACCTACATGAAATTATGCCTTTGGTTCTTGAATTTTTGGTAAACAACCAGTATACAACATGATGGATGAGTACCTAAACACAATGTGAAAGACTCCCATAAAAACACTAAAAATGCATTACATATTTCAGCACTTAAACCACGTATCAAGTCTCCCTTCTGTCCAGAATTAGAGGCAAATAGCACCACAGCAATTATTTCACACCTAGCTCTTCAGGCCTAGTGAGAGCTCACCATCTGAGAGCGGCATTAAATCACCCAGATCATGCAACAACAGTAAGAAAGTTATCATGTAGGATTTATTACCCATGCCCCCTTAAAGACTTCTGGGCTGCTGCTATGTGAGCTGAGTAAGATGGCAAATGTAGAGATACAGACAAGTAGAGCACTGTGTCCTTGCCCCGAGGAAAGCCACATCATGCCATTTTAGGTATTTTAGGTCATTAGGGAAGTTAATATGCTTCCTTGGAATAAAAAATTCAGGTCAGGAATCACGCACTTGGGTTTCACTTAAACATGTTTTATATGGAGCTTTCAAAATGCAGCTGAAGCATTGATTGTGTGTTGCTATTTCCCAAGACATGTTTACCATAACAGTGCCTATGGACTAAGAAAGGATCAGACAACACCACGCAAGGATACAGGTACGGAAGGATCTGCAGGGGAAGCTGTGAAGGATGATGGTGATGGCTGGAGCAAACAGCTGCAGCGCAACAAGAAAGTATGAGAGAAACTTCTTATTTATTGAAAGCTGTTTCTCTAGCTGTTACACAGCCTGCACAAAAGCTGCTGTAGAGTCAGTCTCCCTTGAAAAAGGGATGCCCTCATATCCAGTTGGTTCTTTCTAGCCCAAGGCACAACATGTCCAAGACAGACTGGATGTTATCCTTCAAAAATATTTAGCTTTAATTTTACAGATAGAAAAATAACAGCAGCAAGGAACCCCCGTTGCACAGAAATCCTGCAGCTCTAGTGGTCAAGGTATCAAACAGCACACCTCTCCGTGGCTCAGCCTCCACTCAAGCCCGCTGATTCCACCCAAGATTACTACTGATCTTCAGGATCTTGAAATTGGTTTCTGAAAACTGATGGTACTGGGATTAACTAGGCCACTCTGGCTCGCACCTTAGGACCATGCACTCTGAAGGATTTGGGTAAATTACATTGTATCTTCCCTGATCTCCCTGCCCATGTGTGCTCTGTGCTCCCAGGGCACTTGGAGACCAAGATTCCCTACATTCCCTCCCCAGGAAAACCAAACTTCCACAAAGGATCCTTCTAGAGTACTGTAAACTCAGTTAAACTGCAGGAGAACAAGTAATTGAAACAGATTCTGCACAGCATCCAAAAATCAATCCTTAATTACAAATTGGCAAGCTCAAAAAGGTCGAAGACTGAGGTAGGTGAAACAGCCTCACCGAAAAGCCACAGAAATGGATTACAAAAGATTAGAGGGGTAAAAAAATGGTTTAGCTCTGCTTTGGCAGAACTTCTTCCATTCCCCCATTGCATAAAATCTAGGACAGTTGATGTTATAACTGCCTCAAAAGTTCATCAGGTATTGACTTTTACTTTTACGAGCTTTTCATCCCTACATCCACCCACGCTATCTCCAGAATTAAAATTTGTTCTGCAAACTCTAAATCCATACAACAAAACCTTTTTCAGGGCATTATCCCAAATTTATCATGAATATGTTTCGCATTCTCTCCCCAGCACAAGCTTTAAAATATTACAGAGGAAAAAATACAGCAAAAAATAAATGTGCATCTGACAAAAAAAAAAAAAAAAAGGAGTAGAGTTGTTTGTTTACTCCCAAATTCAACAAAGCACCTAAATATGTTCCTAACTTCAGGGAGGAAGAGTGACTTGAGTAGTTATTTCAAGTCTTTGCTGAATTGAGATCCTACACACACAGATTTCTTCCTTTTCCCTTTTAGAACTTTAAGTGATTTTTCTGAAGTTACATGAGCATCTTTAAGTATACAGCAGAAAAGATTCAGATCACAAGACAACCTGAAATAGCATCAATAAGTTCAAGCTTTTGATAATATTTATTCTATTTCATTTTCAAAGTACACAGAATGCCAAATCCTGCTTGCTTTTCATATGCAATTAATCCCACCCAAATCCTTTGGGACTACTTCTGAAAGTAAAACGAGCAGGATTTATTTTATAATCCAACACCGACAGGAAGGGAAAATATGATACAGTGTTTTATCCCTAGCTAAGAACCCTGGCACTAAATCCTCATGAGTAAAGTGTCAGTGCATATTCTGAAGCTAATCTGGCAACAGGGCAGTTTCCTGTTTGTAATTTATATTTTTACCCAAATGACTGTATAGAGACAGATGGTCACACCAAAGGAGGACAGTTCTGGAAAGAAATCTCCTTCCCTCAGGAATACTTCACAAGATCAGCCTGGGGACTGCCAAAGCAAGATCTTTTGCTAGGCAGCCAAATCACAAAACACTGAAGACCTTCTTCAGATTCTGGTTTCTGTAACAAATTCTTACCATCTAATAAATATAACACTGAAGAAAGAAGAGCAAAAAGACATTTCCATGGCTGAATAGGGCTTTGAATGCTAATGACTGGATGTTGAGGCTCATTTCAAGTTTTTATCGTTCAAGACAGGAAAGCTTTTCTGACTGCATTTTCTGCATCCTTAGGAGTATGCCCTAGGTTACTGATTATCTGGGATCCCATCATCAAGTTTTCAAGAAAGATACTTGTTTCCTTCAGGCTGCAATGGCTCAAGCAGATCAAGTTTCTAAAACACAGGTCATACAAATCTGATTTCAGCCAAGAGCTTTATTCTCCCTCATAATTTTCTACTGTTTTCTGACACCAATTAACAGGGCCTTCTTTGTTTTGTTTTAAGGAGAAAATGAGGAATTTTAAGAATAATCTGTGAAAATACATTATACAGCAAGTATAGCAACCCATATATTCTTTATTTGAATGCTGAATTTGCCTTTCTCTGAATTTTCAATATGCCAGAAATATTTTGATCATCATCAACAACTTCAGCTTAAAAACCTTCAGGGTTGTCAGGTAGTAAGAGTGATTTTTCAGAAAGCCAGATGAAATCAAACGCTGCTGTGACCAACAAGCTGAAGAGTTGCCAGTTTTGATTTTGATCAACCCAAGTTTCAGAATTAAAATTGGATTTAGAATAGTGGAAAACTGTCTCACCTTTTATCTACCTGTTTTGCTTGTCCACAGACTGAATAAGACATCAGTTCTTTAAGGCATTCATAGCTGGCTGAGATACATTCTTCCTAAGCTTGAGGGCTAAGGAAAAGAAGTTATAAATTACACTTAAAAATACCTGGATTACATTTAATGCTACAAATCATAAAATCTGCAATCTTGGAATCACAAAATACATGTGACTATATCTTCAAAGTTATTTTCTTTCTGCAAAACATGCAGGAAAAAAGCTAGTCTTAACAGTTGAAAAGACAGTTAGTTACAAAAGAAACAAAGAACAAAGGGGAAACGTTGTAGACATCCAGGGCACATAGTTTAGGAATATTTCAGCTCTTTTGTCTTGTCTCCCTAGCGATAACAAATATAGAGATTTCAGTGCTAAATTTGGTTGCTTACTAGACTTGGGCTGGTCTATTAGGATTTCTAAATTACACAAGCAGAGATAGTTTCTGAAAGGTGGCTTAAGGGAAAAATTATACTGAATACAAAGTGTTACTAGATATAAGAACTGCTAGCATCTCCAATTATTTAATGTCAGCAGAAGCAGCAGAAATAAGTAACATGTCCCACACCCTAGGCATTCATCCAGTAAAACAACAGTCAACTTCTTGTTTGCATGGGAGCCTTTTTATTCCCAGTCAGGTGTTTGAGGTCAGACCAACAGAGTCACTACTGAATGGCACCGTGCCTGATTTGTATCAGGCACACACATTAACAGTCCCATCTGACTTCCACCACAACAAATAAAACTGTCTCATGACTGAACCTGGCCCTCCTGGAAACGGGGAGCCTCCCTGGAAAGGATGAATGAAGGGAACTCTGTTTGTTTCAGAGATGGGAAAGTAAGACTGAAATGACAAAATATGTCCTGTAGGCTTACAAGATAAAATTAAGGTTAATTGCTTGGGTAAGTCCCACTTCAGTCCCTTACTATGCATGGAAAAGTTGTAAGAGAGGGAATGTACTCCTTGGGATCAGGTAGACCATTTATAGACAGGACTCAGAAAAGCTGAGCAACTTGAATAAAATTACCAAGGAAAGCAGAGCCAGGAATAAAATTCAGGTCTGCTGACTTGTAGCTGTCTACACACTGCTCAGCTATTACACATAATGTCTGGGAAAAGAAACGGCATACTCTATTTAGGATGTCAAAATTTACTTCAAAAACGGTAAATTATTCATAAAACTCCATACCAGGGAACACTTCCCTACATATATGATCAACTGTGCTCAAGCATTTAAGACAACAGCACCACTCATTTCCAAGTCACAGTTCTCACGAGCAAGGAGCATTCGGTGTGATATTCTTGGCTTGTTAAGAGCAGCAGATGCCCATCTGTCGAGATCTGTTTTGACAGAATTTAATCCCTTTGCAGGGGGGTTTTGTGTGTCTGTTTATTTTTTATAATGTTGTCTATCTTGCTTCTCTTAAAAGCAAAATCCTAACCATGATGTCTGATGCATTCAGGTAGACATGGACTTGCCTGTTCACTAGAGATTTAGAAGGAGAAAACATAGTGAATGACCTGGCAAATTCTAAACCAAAAGAAATGTGAACAGTGAAAGTTATTTTCTTTCTGCAAAACATGCAGGAAAAAAGCTAGTCTTAACAGTTGAAAAGACAGTTAGTTACAAAAGAAACAAAGAACAAAGGGGAAACATTGTAGACATCCAGGGCACATCCCTGTCTTGAATATTGCAAGAATTTCTCATCATTCCATCCCACAAACCAGACAAGAAGAGTAGATGTAAGAAAGAACAACAAAGATGCTCAGAGGAGTATGCCTTCCTACAGAACAGGATAATGGATTTGGACCCTTTGGTTTAGAAAATAGGTAACTGAAGGTCCACAACACTGCAAATGCTGCAGAGAAGATGACAAGAGAATCATTATTCAGCTTCTTGCAATACCAGAACTACAGAAACCCCAATTGTATTAAACCCAAATCACAAATAAGTTCTTCCTCACAATAAGCAATTAAACAGTACTCATCACCACATTACATTTGAGAAATGAAAAGTATAGAGGGGTTCAAAACTAGGTTAGATACCATCATAGAAGACTGATTCACCAGCAAATTCCAAAGAAATCCCTAAATTACTGACTTTTTGAATTTGTGAAGATAAACCATGGGAAAGGTCACTCAGATGCATGCTTTGTTGTACTTCTCTGAAAGGATCTGTCGTACTGGCCACCATTGGTAGTACTCGTTAAAGGGACTTTAGATATGAACCAGCACCAAAGTTTCTCTATTTTCAGTCTAAAGGCTTTAAAGTTTTCCAAAATTGTACTCAACATGATTGTCATGAAAAGTGAAAAACTATTAACAAATTTTGGACAGACGAAACTCATGTGATTAAGGCAGATATAAATGATGGCCAAAAAAGTCTACACAGTCTGGGAGAAGTAGTTCAGCAAAAGTTGGCATATCCTTAGAAAATGAGAAAGTACAGTTCAGCTGTTCCTCATATGACCAGGTTCATGTAGATCATTACATGTGATACAATAAGAAAATAAATTGAACTGAGTGAAGTGCCAACCACGACGATCACTGGAAAGGCTTGCAATATTGCTGCCTGCAGACACTATTTTCTTATCAACAGAGGAAGCGGATAAATTTGTTATCAGAGGCCTACAGGTTTTTACTCTGCTCAAGCACCTTTAGTTTGACCTAAGAATGCCTCCTGTGTTCACAGCTCTATGTTTTTAAGCAGAACCTGAATTCTGTATTTCTGCCGTAGAAAGCCTTCAACAGCCAGTAAAAGCAATTTCGAGAGAGCCATCTCCTTCTCTTTCGAAGCAAATGCATCTGCATCAGCTGTGAAAAGCGAAAAACGCTTCCTGTCACCTCTGTATCACAGCTTACTGACAGCGCCAGTGACAAAATCTGGCACACAATCTCCTCCCAAGTCAATATCAGACATGGAGGTAGACATCTATGGAGAAAAAGCTCAAGTTCTTTAAAAGTAGCATCACAGTATTCCCCAGATATCCTGGGAATCCTCTACATGAGGCACCCCAAGCAGTAGCAAGGTCATGCCCTAAAGAAATCTGGATTAGATGATGCTTTGTGCATAGATCGTTCTAAATTTATTCCTAGCTCAAGACTAAATACTATTTCTTTCTAAATATCACACATGAATTAGGATCACATTACGAGATCTGTATCTTCTATTTCAGAAGAAAGATTTTTCCCACAGATTATTCACAAGCTGGGTAGAGCTAATCAAATTAACCTTGAACAACTTTCCACCTGTACCCAGGCACATCTAACCAAACAGAGACGGTGGGAGCAGCCCAGGGGGGAAGCCTGGCTGGCTCTTGAATGACTTCCAAACCCACCATCAGTTTATTAGGCTTCTTTGTTAGAAGAAAAAGCTGTCTTCACAGCTGCATCGGAAGACGGCTGGGTTCAGGTCTGCCACTCTTATGACTCAAATGGCCTGTACTACTCTGTCCCCAAGTTGTGTGTCAGGGAGTATATAAATCCTGAGTACATGGGGATTTGAAGCACAATCTGAACTTGCTCAGTGCTGGGAATGGCAGGCAATGGTTGCTGTATGAGAGAAAACCATTTGGTCCTCCCAGGACTCACCTTACCCAGTACTGCTTCTTAGAGACAATGTCTGCAATGAGGCTAAAAGAATGAAAACATTACCTTTGGCAACATCTTGCATAAACAGAGATACTGTAACCAACACTAGCTTCAACAGAAGAGAGAATTTCTGAAAGCTTTTTATTTTGTCAAGTAGTAGAAATCTCTCAAATTCTCCACTCAGGAATCACTTCAGTCAAAGTGGATTACCAAAGCAATTCTCTTAATCAGCAAGTTTAGTGCACAGCAGAGCTTTACAGAAAACAGCTTATGTAACTATAAACAAAAATTTCTTTTCAATTATGCAGAGACCCCTGCCTTGATTCCAGGTGTTAAGTTGTAGATACACAGTATTATTGCCTTATAAATAACATATCAGTTTCCATTCAAGAGTCAGTTCCCTGTAGTGATACGTCACTAATAAATCACACTGCTTGTAGAGCTTTACTCAGTACGTACCTTTACTGCCATATATATATACATACACACGTAAGATAAAATGTTTTCTGAGTACTTTTTGAAGGTGAAGCAACAGCAGTTTAAGAAACAAGAGTGACTTTACCAAACTAAATATAACATGAAAAACCTAAGGGGAGGGGGGATGACACGACACGACCAAACAACCGAAACCAGCAAAAACTGTCTGCCAACTCAGCTATCTCCACAAATCCTTTTTTCTCCTTCTGTTCCTACCTGGTCTTCAGTAATGCTGCTTGTTCAAAACACTATGGCTATAAATCAGGTCAGTTAAGTCACAATTAGGAAAAACCTTCCCTGTATTTAGCAAACACCACCAAAGACTAATTATTACTGATACAAATAATTAAAAAAAAAAAAAAATCCTAGGCATTTCTCTGCATAAGGCCTTTTTAAATTGAGATCTAAACATAGATAGACAGACAACAAGCAGACTTAAACAATTTTATCAGTGGTTGATTTATTCTGGCTTTCTGCTCTCCCTGGTCACAGTTCAGTGCAACCCATAAATAAGTTAGGCTGGTGAAGGAGATTGAATTTTTGAGGCCAGAACAGTAATTGAGGAATTGAACAGCCTGGAGGTTGAAATATCATCTCCTGGGACATAAGCCTTTGGACCTATTAGCAGCTGTCTATATTGCTTTTCCAGCCATTGACACATATGACCATGTCAACATATTGAACTGATTTATATTTCTTTGTGTCACAAAAGGACAGATCTCATACGTGTTCTGGCTCCATCGTGCTGTTACTCTAAGAGTAAAAACATCTCAAGTCAGTTAGCTACATAAATTACAATACATGCCAAGATTTTCCTGCAAACTAAAAGCTCCCAGTCACCATCAAGTTTCTCTCAGGAACTGTTTTTCAATATTTAAAAGGCATCCAACCAAATTTAATATTTAGGAGGTTAAGAAAAAAGGTTGAACAAAGCTTTTAGGCTGTAAGCTTTTACAGTATAGTTACAGGGGGAAAAAAAAAAAAATCTTATTTTCAAAATGTGTTTACGGTATCTAACATGTTCTGTTTCTCAGCTAGTTTGCAAAATTACCATTATCCACAGAACCTCAAAGATTTTTCCCTTGCCAAGTACTAAAAAGCCAGATCTCTCAAAAAAAAGATGGGAAGGCCCAATTTCCTGTGAAGAAAATCTGCACCAGTTCAACACAATTTAGTTAT
Organism: Scopus umbretta; assembly: GCA_013400535.1. NCBI lineage: Eukaryota > Metazoa > Chordata > Aves > Pelecaniformes > Scopidae > Scopus > Scopus umbretta. The sequence goes on from VZTL01074390.1 coordinate 29,679, forward strand.
ACAGAAAGCAGTGATTTTCACTTTTTCCACACTGCATTTGCCAGCATTTGCAAAGGAAAGACTGGAAGGGAAGCCTGAAAATGTTTTTGTTTTTCTTAAACACAAAATAAACAAGCATAACAAAAACCCCCACCATCACCCACTGCTTCATTTTTTTCAGTCGTTCTCTCAGGATCAAAATTTCACAAGAAAACAAGAGACTCCACACAGACAACCAAAGCAACGAGCGATGGATTGCAAAACCAACCCTTGACCAAAGGCAAAAAGAACTATCTCCAGGTCTTACTTCATATGAAAACATGGAAATCACCTCAGCAAAAGTGGAGGCCCGTGAAGGCCACCTGAGCTGTCTATGGGGCACAGCAGCTGTTTTGGGGTGGCCTCAGGGGCCTCTGCACCTCAGGAACACACCCCACCAGCCCGGCAGCTCACCTGGTGCTGCCACCACATCGCTGCTCCTCCACCTTTGGTGATAGATGCATGTTTGATTCACAGCTCGATACACAGAACCAAATACTTCTTTCCCTCCCTTACTAACTTAGCATCCCACAAAACCTACAGCAAATGTTATTTCTAAGACGGCATCATTGATCATGGGCCACAGGCTTCCCAGATGTGACAGAAATGGTTCCCCACACAGCACCGCTGATCAGTGGAGTTTCCGCTAGTTATGATGACAATCGCATACCAAAAAAGAATGAAACTCGATAAAAGATCTAAAAGGCATCTCTGGGGTCTCAGGGCAGTGCTGTAAACCCCACGGGGGCTGCAGGCCTGCTCAGGGCTCTGCAGCATGAGGAGGCAGGGCCATAGCCAAAATGTGTCAGCACGAGGTTAACCTTCTCCTGAAAACAAACCCAGCATTTAAATTGAAATCATTTAAGTGATAGATTAAAAAGGAAAAGGAGAAATATGAGAAAAAGTCACTTCATAAATCACTATTAAAATCCACGTTTCCCCTTTTGCACAGTCTGCAGAAAAACATGCATCTGTTTTTTTGTAAAAGATGACAGCAACTGAAACTAAAAAGCATTCATTAAAAATAGAGTACCACATTTGCTCTGACCAAGCCCATCATACTTTTTGAACAACAGCTCACGACAGCATCAAGTACAAATACAAAGTCGCAAGAGTTTGTTACATCTAGTAAATGCCAAGCAAGACGGACTGTATACTGGAATTAAGCAGTACCAGTTATTCATAAATTATTTTTCTGATTTAATATTGAATCAAATGGACACATCATTGTCATCTGTCTTGCAAGACTGTACTCACAGCACCTTGTGCTCCAGTCTTACTAGATCTCAGCACAGACAGGATCAGTGATTTGGATGTATGACACTAAAAGAAATATCTCCAATAACAACATGCTGCTCTTAAAATACCACCTCTCTGACTTGCTATGAGGGGAACTGATGGCAGGTCCTGCCTCCCCAAAGGACTGGGCACTGCTCAGCCCTCAGGCAGGAGGCGGATGAGGGCTGGCCATCTGCAGATCACCACACTCCTCCGCAAGCCAGTGTCTGCACTAGAGCTGCTCAGGTGGAAGGAGGAAATGCATTTACTTCCTGGTATTTTGGCAGTATTTCTCCATGACCACCAGAATACTGCCCAGTTGGACATTTTCTCTCCAAGTCTTGTAAACGAGAGCCAAAATCTAAGGGAATTTTGAGTCAGCTGTGACCACACTGAAAATTTTCATCCTAAGCAAGCAAAGCAAGTAACAGCTCTTCACCACAATGTCTCTAACTATGAACAATTCCTATTAGAAATGTGGTTTGACAGCCAGCCCCCTAAAAGAAAGAGAAAGAAAACCACCACTCCTCTGCAGCTCAGTGACTCCTCGGGAAGGTCTCTGCATGCAGTGGGTTATGCAGAGATGTGCAGGATGGAGGATCACCAGCCCCCTGTTGTTCTTCAGCTGCAGTTTTTCCCCTTCACCATGTGCTGTCTCAGCAGCATCCTGCTCCAGCTGACAGACAGGACGCCACAGAAATTAAATTACCAAAAAAAAAAAAA
>VZTL01074390.1:41120-54226 GCA_013400535.1 Scopus umbretta
CGAGAGGGGCCACGGCGCCCCCTGCCGGGCGCAGGCGCTGCCCGGGCCGCCCGCCGAAGCGCGGGGGGGGTGGGGCGCTGCGTCCGCAGTGTTCCGCTGCGGTCGTTAGGCAGCGCCTTGAGCAGGAGCTTGAACGGCGCCGGGCGCGGGCAGACACGGGCACCTGGCTGGAGACGAGCAAGTCTGGGCTTCCGGCCGAGCCAGCCCGACAGGAGTTACCGGGGGCGAGGGAGCGACAGCCAGCCCTAGCGCGGGCAGCGATCAACCGTGAGCTGCTTCCTCAGCGGGCACAGGCACAACCCGCCGCAGAGCCGCCGGCCCATTCTGCGCCCTACCACTGTCGAGCCAGCCGCACGCTGGGCGCCGGAAAACTCACGCTGCTGATGGGCGTTCGGTGGTGCGGCAGGAGAGCCGGCCCAGCGCCAGGGCCCCCAGCAGCTGAAGTTGCACCCAGAGGTACAACACACCAGGGCCGTACGTCTTCACAAGCTACTCGCTGGAAAACGGCACTTCCAATTGTATGGGGGGCTGCGGAAGCCTCTCCTCATGCCCACAGTGAACAGCCTTGGAACACGAGAGCAGTAACGCTCCTCTGTTGCACACCATAGGCATCTGAGTGACCATACGCTGTGAAGAAACCAGCCCAAAATAAAGTGAGACCCCCAAGAGTCCTGTAAATTGGACCATATAATGCCTACCTGAAAAACAAAGAGCTCCTCTTCCCGAGTGTGGTTGAAAAGACCAGACACAGCCACTCTTACTGATGCGGTCTCTTGTCAGACGGAATGGGAAACGGGAAAGACTGCTCCCGTTGGACATAAACCCCTTTACAAGCACGACATAGGACTGACACTCCACCTCACCAAAATAAGCGCATCCCAGACCAACATTCACTTCCAAGGAAAGCAATTCTGGAATAATATGTCATTTTTTAATTTGGGGATTTTCGGTGTGGTTTTAACTCCAAGTAGTAAAGGAGCATAGCGTAAGCTTTTCAAATTCCTCCTCATTTCTTTGGGAGGCTTTAACTGTTGCAAAATACAAGGAGGACCATGAGACTTATTATAAGCCTTAGCAAGAACTCTTAATGAAACAGATCAGTCATACATACAATGTGGAAGAGATTATGGCTCCAAAAATGAGAAACTGGGCCACAAGGCCACTCACATGAACAAAGCTGAGACTAGTTTGTGTGGAAGTTCTCATTGCTGTGCTTTCTTTGAAGCTCTAAGAAAGTTCCTTTTATTGGCTGATTGGAGCCACAATTTCTAAATCATTTCACCAGGAGGTTACTGGTGGGAAAACCATGAGAAGAGTATCTACAAAAGCAGCAGTATGCCAAAAACCACACACATGCTACATTCACTCACCAGATATACACATGCATGCTAACTGCGATACATTGTATCAAGAGCGTGGTCCGTCCTCTGATTTCACCAGAGAACCCTGTTGAAAGCTGAGAGACTCGTACTCATGAAAGGACTAACACACCCCCCCCCCCCCCCCCCCCAAAAAAAACCAAAAACCCAACCCATGCACATAAATGAAATTGGGATGAACTATTAGACAATACTGCATCTTCGTAAATAAGCTGACTTTTCTCTTTCCCAGACAAGACTCTATTTCCCTGAAACATACATTCATGTCTTAGTACGTAACTACAGATTAAAAGATTTGGTGATCACCTTGTGTTTGAGCCCCTCTGGCTTCTCATAAATGCAAAATTTTATTCTAAGTGCGAAAAATGAATGAAGCTGAAACGGCTCAATATTAACATAAGGATAGAGACAGTGGTAGGGAGTCAGACAGATTTTTAAATCTACAGTTGATTTACTCTAGAATTCAGGAAGATCACCTTCTGCTCTATTTCCATATTTGTAAGATCCAACTCTTCTACAGGGGAATTAATTTTTAATGCAAAATTTGAAGTGCTGTCTAAAACGGATGGCTCTGCACGCATTCTTCTAAGGAACCTATTACTCCTGTTCCCCCTCCTACAGTTACCCAGTTATTGTGAAAGGACCTAAATGTTAGGCCCTGTACCTTCCTAAATTGTTTGGAATTGCAGAGGGTCTTCTCTCCGTTCTTTAATCTTAGGATGCCATCCCAGCTCAGTCTGACATCTTTCTCACCATGTAAGGCTTTACCACCACAATTTCTGCTTCTCCATTTAAAAGAAACTAACTATCCGAGTATTTGGTGAAAAAATCAGTGTGTTGAATTGCATGTGCCTTTAAGGCAGTTTTTGCCTTCTGGTTTCTAGAACAACAAAAAAGGCAGTTAGCCTGGGGCTATATTAATAAAGATGGGAGGAAGAAAAAAAATTGCTTGAGCACAGTAGAGTCACTAACCTTATCAGCACAGAACTCGTCTCCAATCTTTTTGAAAACCAGACCTCAGCCACATCCTATTGCAGGAGACACAGGCTAGAACATATGACTGGTGACTAGTACTCGCCCCCAGCCTTACGGAACAACAGCTCCAAACTGACTCAGAGACAGAGAGCAAGATAGGACTGTACAAGACATTAGTTAGTCTCACGCTGCACGCCAGAGGGAAGGTTCTGTGGCTGTGACAGAAGATGGCAACCCAGCTGATAAGAGGAAATAGTAGAGACACATACACAAAGCAATTTATGAGGGAAGCTATGAAGACACCAAGTTTACAGCTAGAGGCAAAACCAAATAGTAAACAAGTTTGCTTAGGTCTAGGCCTCCTGTGCTTTGGTATATGCAATTGAAGTCCTCCTTTCTCAGTTTGATTACTTTGAGTTTCCTGCCCACGTGACTTTTTTTTTCCCCCCATGGGCTGTATTTATTTCACCAAAGACAGCTTTTTTCTGGCAGAGTACTGTATTGTGAATTCTTTGGTGGCTGCTACAATTTAAACACTGTGGATTACAGACTGTCAACAACACCTCCAGCAGACAGACAGGATGTGAGAGCACAATGATACTACAAGCATTTAAAATTGGATTTTTTCCCCTCAATGTCTTTCTTTTACTGGGGTGTCCAAAACAGAACACAGAACTCCAGGTGCAGTCTTACAATTACTGAATATAAGGGAACACTTACTTCCTCAACCTGCTGGCTTTATTTTACAAATGCAGCCCCAGGTGGAGTTGGCCACCTTTGCCACAAGGGCACACCTCTGGCTCCTGGTCAACCTGCTTTTGAACAAAATGTCCGTCCCTTTTTCTGCAAAATGTTTTTTGAGCCAGTACTACTGCATGGGGTTATTCCAACCCAGATGGAATACCCTGTCACACTTGCCCTTGGTAAGCTTAATGAGGTTTAGTTCAGCTCATTTCTCTTGCCTGTCAAGCAACCTCTGAATAGCAGCTGTGCCCTCCAGCATATCATAACCTACACTGCTCTTGATAGGAGCAGCTATTCTGAAAAAAATCAGGTTCCTTACCTTTGTAGAAGCAGTAGATTTGACAAAATGTATTGCTTGATTCCCTTTGCTCTGAACATGCTACATGCTTACATTAGTAGCTTTCTGAATGTCTTACGCATACAGAAATGTTGCCTCTGTTTTCTTCTATGGGTTTGAGATCCTGGCATCAGCCAGGATGCATCGGCCCCCCCATCCAACTGGTTCAGTCAGTGCCAGAGGGTAACATCAAGAAGTACCTAGGCCATAGAAGAGAACTTGGACGCATTTGAACTAAAAAAAAAATGTGACGGATAGGGATCGTGCAGAAGGACACAGACTGATAGTGAACTGACACAACAGGAAACGTTACAATTCCGTTCAACAAATGCTGACAAGGTTCAGACCAGGAATGTTTATCTATTTTATATTAGTAAGAAATCCTAGGACAAAGCATCATAATGGAAATCCTTTCCAAAACTTTGTTCCATTACAGATGAACACTTTCGTCTGACACTGGATGGAAACAACTTTTCTTTCATCACAGAAGAATTCTTCTTTCTTTGTTTGTTTTTTGAAACCAGTGCTAGACTAGTAAGGATAGTATAACTCCCTGCCAAGAAACATTTACCATGATTTTTCACGGGAGCTAAAAAGGGAACAAACGTTTTGTCACAGAAAAATTCAAACAGATAAATTTTATGGCACATTTCAAAGGCCGACATCAAAGCAATTTTATGTAGACCCTCTTCATACAGTAAATAGTTACATATAATACGCATGACAAAAATAAGACAGTCTCAGTATTTAATATTTAATATCCAATCTAAACATAAGTATTCAAAAAGGAAATATTTTTACACCATTTCAGTAGTCACTTAGCTCAGTAGTTGGTTGCAATAAACCTTACTGTTTTCAGGAACTGGATGGAGCTATAAGCACAAAAACTCCCATTAAAGTTAACACATGACAAAGTTCCACTGCAACCCTCTGAAAAGCAAAGAGTTACATTAAAAGAAATTCAGACACTCAACATTGAAATGCATTGTGTCCTACAGTAGAGTTTGAAACTCTGCTGGTCAGAAACATGATGATAGCTTCAAAAGGCACTCTGAGTTAGACTACAGTAACTCCGGTCCACAAGCATTTTAGAATCTTGGTATTGTATAGTAGGAAAAAACCCTATATTTATTCAATACAAATTGCTTTAATCTCTGTCCTAGCCCCGGAGCAGTGAAATTATATTGCACTTTTAAAATATTCTGTGTAGACTGTGACAAAAATCTAATATTTACATGTTGTGTTTGTTAAAGAACAATGCATTACTTTGTAAAATATTTTAAGAACCAAGTTTTAACACTTATTCTTGCATTATTAATATAACCAGAAGCTACAACAAATATATATATGTATTTTATTAGCTCCTATTCTAGAAACATTTTTGGTCCTTCAAAAAATTTGTTATGCTGCAATTCATATTCACAACTGGTATCAACATTTGCCTGAAATTGCAGTAGTTAGACTTTTTAAATAAATAAATACATAATTTCTAAAGAAGTAATAGCTGTGGAGTTCTGTAAACAAACTGCTGTGGAAAGTCTGTGAAAAGACTCAATTTGGCATGTTATGACTTTAATTGGCAATACCTTAGAGTTATACAACTGCTGCCAGGTAGAAAACAGTTTGGTAGGCACATCTTGGAAATCAGTCTGGAAAAAAGACCCCAGAAATACTGATTGTACCTTAGGTTGTAGAATAAAGAAAAATGATCAAAGAGTACGTGATGCACTGAAACCAAAATTTACATTTATGTGATCTGTAGGGGAGAAAAAAGAAAAGCAATGCTATTCATTTTTAAATACAACCTAAAGGAAATGAACAAGCCATAAGTGAATATATGATAACCAAGATGTACAAGACACAAAGGTTGGCAGAATAAAATAAGCATTATAAATTTATAGAAATACTGATCTAGACATAACTGGTATTTTTAGCTGCATCTCACCAGAATACAATCATAATTCATTTTTCAATCCAAATTTGAAGAAACATTCCAAATCTGTGTTTGGTAAAACAAATTCAGTGCAAAGCACTAGCTCTGATGAAATTTTGCTGACATCTCAGTTGCCCTACATTCCTGTTAAAACATGAGTGGTAACATAAACGAAACAACAACAGATGTACACTTATGCCATTTACATATAAATATATGTATATGCATGTTCTAGAAATTCAAATGATGTCAGGAGGTCTCATAGGCTGTGTTGGATATATTTTATATAGTACAGTTGTAGTTTCCACATTCAATTTCATTACATACCCAAAGTGCTCGACATAGCCATGACTGTGCTTCTCTGTAGTTTTTTAGTCTATATAGAATAGCTTTCTTTTGGTTTTCATCACTGAAAACTCATGGTTTGAGAAAGCAAGGAAAAGCTACTCGCAGGCTTTTGTGGAAAACACAGGATTTGCTCTTTAAGATTGTTACTGATTGACGAAATGATTAAATGTTTCTGTTCAAAACCAAGAACCATGTTGGTAAGCTTGCTGTTAATAGAGGCTATCTAATCTAAATGCCTAGTCTGTAGTTAATGAAGTCTTCAAAGGGCAACCAAAAATCCTTCAATTCAGAAGCCTACCCTTTCTCATTGCCTATACAGACATGCTTCTAAATTTGCTAATGAAAATTCCTCTCCTTCCCTTCCCTCCAAAGTAGAGAATTAGAGTAATATCCAGTGCTACACCAAATTAAACCTCTGCCCCATCACTAATAAACTGCATACCTTGCAAGCAAAGGTCAAAGTTGTTTGAGAGGAAAAAAACAAAAATTAGTATCAAGAATTAATATAGCTCATTAAAAGAACTACACAATGTGATTTGTCCATAATTTAAACAGTTAAGCTGCAACTGTACTATACTTTAGCATATACATTAAACTTAATTGTAACTGAGTTAACAGCCACATTTGCCTTTTTCTTGCTCCTCATTCAGTTGTTCTGTAGAGCTGTGCCCATTGGAGCGCACTACCCCTTCTGGGATCCAGGATTTATCCACACACCGTTCCATGCGCTTCATAATGAGGTCAAGCAGAGTTTCAATGGCTTTGCTTACATTATTCCCATTAGCTGCACTGGTTTCAAAATACGGTATTCTGCAGAAGACAAAACCCACAAACTTTTATCACATAGTTTATATTCATAGGAGCAAAACCAATACATGACTACTGCCACATACTTAGAACTGCTACTCCATAGCAGAAAGACACTAAGTGGTCAGTGTTCTGAAATGCAAAAGAAATTAATGGAATGGCTGACTCTGTAGGTAGAGCAGAAGGATAAGCTTTAATTTACATCATGGAGTCCACAATTTACAGAGGCACTAGTCAGTATGAGTTCCCAAAGTTACGCTCCTGAGGTCTGGTTTTTTCAGCTCCCTCCCCACAAGAGATGCAATTACAATATATATATATATACACACACACATATATGTACACACACACAGTTTCTTCTGTTGACACCTCAACTATAAATGCTCTTTCACACAAAAAAAATCCTACTGCTCAGACCACCTATGTCTTTGCTAAAAAAGGTTTCTGGCCACCTTGGTATTGAAAATACATTGCTAGTTTTCATTATTGTTGTGAGTCAGGATGTTTCAATGGTGGGTCTGTAGGCTTTTGACCTTATGTGCTCAGTGCTTCACATGGGGTGGTGCTGGAGTGGCTACACTGGTGTTACTCCCCAATAACGACTGAAACAATCACTTCATAATTTTTTCTTACTTAATTTGCAAGATTCCACAAGTGGTCAAAAATATTGTATTACTGTCTCAGTATGTCGGTCTCCTCCAATCATTTTCAAAATACATCACTTACCAGTACAAAGCCTTTCCACAGAAAGAGGATATCCACTATCTCACACTTGTGTTAGGAGAAGACTGTTTGCTGCAGCAGTATTTATCTTGCTTCCCGTCAGAAGCATTTGGGAAAGTAAGTGACTCCTAGCAGCTATTCTGTCTCACCTCTCCAGGGCAGAGAACTTTGTGTAGAGATTGGATGTGATCTACAGCTTTGACTTTTAGCTCCCTATTCCTAAATTAAGTTGGCATTTTCAGCCACAAAGATAAATGTTTCGTAAATTATTTCCAGAAGGTGAAGTCTCATGCAAAGAGATCGCTTTCAAATCTTTAAGAAATGGCTACATGCCATCTGGTGCTGTTAAAAAGTTTTTGCTCCTTCACAATCAGCTGGTTAAATTATTAAATGCACTTGCTGCTGTGTGTGTTACATGGACTTTAACCAAGCATTTTCAGAGGAGAAGGAAAAAGTAAGGGGTAACATTGTATAAACCCATTTGTCTCTAATAGACAGTTTGCTTCTGATTTGCTTCCAATGACACTTTTCAAGGTCAAGAAGGCTAATTTGTGACTGTGATGAAAAATACAACAGGACTAGACCTGCAGAACAAGGCAGTTAGCACTGAGGACCTGGTGTTCACACTATGCATGTTTTGTGGGCTTTATTTTGGACCAGCTCTAATCTAGTCGCTCAGACTGAATACAGATTACTGGTTGGAGCACATCATCTAGTTTAGTCTTCAACTGAGAAGAAAGCCAGTTTACATGCTAGAAAGCCGCTCCATTATGTCAGTCAAATCACAATAAATGGATCAGAAGATTTGCTTCAAAAGTGCACTTCTGATCCACACTGAAATGCAAATGTAATCCAGAGATGAGACCCTCAGAAGAGTTAAGGGAGTATAAGAGTACTATGGGATTAATTAGTATCTGATAGGAAGAAAGATTTCACGTAGTTCCTTTAGCGACATGTGATCTGTGCCTGTAGGGAAGGGGAAGGGCAAGGCTACCCCGTCTTCCTGCTGGTCTGACTTGGTTTTCAGACTCCCTGGGAGTTTCTGAGAGTGCGGACGCCTGCAAGAAAATACCACTGACCTCTTTGAGGCTAGGTCACTAAGAATTCACCTCAGGTACAGCCCTAACAAAAATTTCTTGACCAGTTGAGAGAAGATTGAACAGGAAAAGGGCAGAGAACAGGGGAACCATGGTCTGGACCAGAACTGCTCTTCTGTGGGAACCCCGCGCTCTGTAAGCAGACTGTCCAAACACCAGTGAAATGGGTCCCAAGGCTCTCAAAGAAACTGAGGCCTCATGTTTCCATAGCCATGCCAGAGACAATGGCTACCCTACAACAAATTTCTGTAGAACAACTCAGCTTGTAATTTAGCATATCATTGCTTGGTAGTACTTTTGTTTTCCCTAAAATCTGATATGACACACTCATCACCTCACCAAATGCTCTTTCAGATTTCATTTTATAAGAGACATGGGTTTTCTATGCCCCATAGAAAGCCTCAGCACAGGCAAAAGCAAAGAATTAGACCCCCATCATTCACCTGCCTCTCCAGCTAAATTCTCTTTTCCAGAACATTTTTGAAAATTTACTTTGTTTACTGCCAAGGAAACAAGAAGATAACCAATCTCCAGCACAAGATTACTGCAATACTAAGTATGAATTTTTAGGCAATGCAGAAAACATTAATCTCCATCAGAAAAAAAATGGTATCATACTGGCCAGTTAAGTATCCCAAAATGCTCATTCTCACAATAATCCATCAGTATACAGAAAAGGCATTATAGAAAACATTTAGTTCTCCTTCAAACACAGCAATAACTGGAAGGAAGTTACTTACCCATATTTTTCTGCAAGTTCCTTAGCCTCTTCTTCTTTCACCATTCTTTGGTCTTCCAGATCACTCTTGTTTCCACATAATACAATGTCAGGGTTTTCACAATATGCATGCATTTGTAGCTGACCTAAAAGCAACAACATGAATAGGGGTCACAACTACTGTTACACATAAAGCTCACTAAGAACACTACCACATTTCAGGGGACAGAAAGTCCTTCAGGAAAACAACTCTTTGTAAGACAGAAAGCAAGTATGTTCTCGTGTCGTCTCACAGGACTTCCACTATTGCGCTGAAGAGCCAGAGAACAAGTGGACATCCACTAGCATGTACCCAGTGAAAAAGCCAGGGAACAAGCCAGGGGAGCAGAAGCCTGACAGAGTTAGCACAGAAGCTGTGTATTTGTAGCTTAAGGAATTATGCTCACCAAGCATCTTCAGTGAGCTTCCAGGAAAGGCATATTTCCCTCTCCTGATGGATGATGCAGTTTGGTAACCCCTTCGCCTAGACACACCAGCCTAGTAACACTTGCCTCCCATTAAGTTTTGCTGACAAAGCTTCCGGTGAGTCAAAATAGAGTTTTGCATAGGCTTTCCACACACTTAAATTACTGAGTAACACCAGAGTCAGGGATATGATGTTCCCTCAGCTTGCTTTCACATAGGTTAAGATTCAAGTTCAGTAGGCAAAGCTGAATTTCAGGAAACCACCATTAGCAGCTATTACAGTTATGAATGTGTTTACTTTCTTTTACCGAGAAAGCTACAAAAACAGTATTTTCAGTTCTATTTCTCAGCAAGACTCCATATTTACAAACATAGCCCACTCTCTGCCCATGCAAAGAAAGAGAAAAAAAAAAAAGAAAGAATAAAGAAATGTCATACTTATCCAATTCCTGACATTCAGAAAGCTTTGCTCGTTTGTTAGATCAAAGAGTAGAAGAAACCCCATGGCATCTCTGAAGAAAGCTGTTGTCAAGCTACGAAACCTAGACCAGCAAAGTGAAATTAGTTGGCTCATCTGACAAGTTACTTTGAAAATATAATTGCATAGAGTTATAAAACTGAGGTAACTTAAGACTGAATTAACTACAACAAAATAGTCATCATAATTGTTTTGCTGATGTAGGGACTGAATAACAAGAATTGCTAACATTACTATGGCCTAAGGATGTCAAGGAGACATTTCGCTTGAGTGCGAGAGCTTTACAAAGTGTCTCTACTATACAGCATGACTTGATCAAGATTCAGAAATTAAAATAAGAAGGAAATTCAAACTTTGAACAGAAGTTTGTCCCCTATACACATCAGTTCTTGATTTTAAGACCACCAACCACTAGGATGCTAGTCTTTTGATAGACAAATAGAAAAGAATCCTTTGAGGTGACTTCACCTGTATGCTTTCCCAAGACCTCAACATATTTACAGAAATTGACGGAAATTTGAAAAAAGAAAAGCTTTAAAAACATCTATATGCATTGGCCATGAAAAAATAAACTGAAAGTTTCCAAAAGACAAAGAGCAACAATTACAGTTTTAATGTTCTACACTTGTAAATTACAGTTGTAATTTAATGTGATTTCAAAGGAAACTTCCAATCACCATTAAAATTAAAGTAAGCGCACTTTCCCATTTTGAGCCATACAATTAAAATGTAACAATCAATAAAAAGAATTCATGTACTCAGTTCCAGTTGCATCCAGCTTGATGACAACTGCCTTACTTTACTGGGGGGGAGGAGCAGAACCTACCTTTCCTGCCCTGCAGTATCCCAGAGCTGAAGATGTATCCTCTGTCCTCTGCCACCAACACCATCTGGCCCATTGGGTCTATACACCTGAAAAAGGTAAATTTGCAAGACTGAGCGTTAGCAGTGCAGCTTCTATAAATGTCAGTTATGTTGTGCTCTGAAGTCATTAAATGCAGCAAAACTAGCATTGCCAGTGTAAAGAACCCACCTACAACTCAATCCCTCTGCTTTATAAAACAAAAGTAACATGGGTTGCATTTTAATTTTGCATCCAATTCAGTATTTAAAAATAAGGGTAAAAGTGAAACCAGAAAAACAGTATCCTATAACAGACTATAGACTCCAAAAGATATTTAGGGTGGCCATTAAGTTTCATTAGGCAAGCTTAAATTTAGTATTTTGATTTTATATTTTTTTGCTATTATCTTGTATTGTGTTCAAATTAAAATGTGATTGTAAGAAAGCAACAGTTGGATCATGCAATCTGGCAATAGATTTGTACGACTAACANCATGCAATCTGGCAATAGATTTGTACGACTAACAGACCCTCATTTGCAAACAGAATATACTCGTAAAGACATCTCTTCTTAGCTGCCAAAAGGCTTAAAAAGCAGAAATTGGATGACAATAATAAAAGCTGAAGAGTTTACTCAGCTTGACAATATAAATAAGGGCATCTGTTAGCTTTGGAAGCATCAGATAAAAATAGATTCATTTCTTGTTTAGAACACTTCATGTTAGGTCATCTTCTTTACCTTCAACTGTCATTGTACCTAAGATTACCAGAGTTACAAACATTATCTTTAGAGACGCATAAACTTGCTGAATTTGTGGATTATATGATTTCAGTTGTGAAATCTAAATCTTAACCTCAGTTATCAAATATGCTGATCAAGTAAACCCCCCATCTTTACTATCCCACAGAAGGAATAACTTATTCAAGAGACCAGATTCACATTTCACTAAGATATTTACTCCCTCCACTACTATGGTGCATGTCATCCATCAAAAGCCAGTCTGCACAATGCCCATTACACCATCCAGATTTCTGGACACTTGGGAAATCATCAGACAACAATGAAAGGCATTTAATACTTCTAGATAAGAATTAAAAAAAACTTGCGCCAACTCAATTTCTTAGCACAGTAAGGATTAGCATCCAATTGGTTGTCATAATGCAGTGCTCAGCTTCAGGTCAGAAGTACGATTGCCTAGTTCAATAACAATTCAGGGGTTAAAAAAACAAACCAACTACTTTTTTTCCACAATTTTCTGGTAGTGGTAACTGCTTAGGAAGCCAGATCAGCTCCATGTGTTGTGCTATCCCATTTCATTCACCTTTTAAAAAGGTTTTAAAAACAACATTGCAGTCTTTGTTCACTAGCCATTTCAGTTCAAAAATAGCAAAAGCATTTTTACTACAAACCAATCCTTCCTTGTGAAGGGAGTTCAACCATAAAAGTGCTACTCCAGGTACTATGTGCACAACTCACAGAGTAGATACACTCACAACACTTGCTAAGCAGTAAGAAGCGGTTGCTTAGAATTAGCTCTTCTTGCTTCTTTGGGGAAAATGAGGGGACAACACACAACAATGACAAAAACAACCAGGTAAAATGAGATCATTTCCTTGCACAAGATTAAGTACACTGTAACTACTGATTGCATGCCTACACTTAGGGATCAGCAGGTTAGATTTTTAAAAAAATAGATTCTAGCCATCACCAAGACAGATACCATTTTGAAGTAACACATGGTTTGTGAAAACTCACCACTCTCTTTTCCCGAAAGTCAATGCCCACCGTTGTGATAAATTTGGAATTAAATTTTCCATCCGTATATTGGTAAAGAAGGCTGGTCTTTCCCACTCCAGAATCACCAAGTGCTAGAAATTTTATGAGGTAATCATAGTCCCCATCAGACATAGTGAGAATTCAGGAGACACCTTAAAAAGCAAAACAAAAAGGATTAGTTAGTAAACAACTCTGCCAAGGCTTCTTTTGACAAATATTTAAAATACAAATCATTATCTGAACTACAAAGCATCCAGCAGTAGGACCAGTTCTGTACTCTTTTACACTGGTTTCACCTTAAACTCTCAATTATGCCAATTATGAATATCAAATTCAGCTGTGACTAAAAAAAAATGCATAGTTAATTTTATCACATTCCTCTTTTTACAAAGAGAAGGCAACACAATTTTAATGTCTTGAGGAAAGAGTGAAAAATCAAGGTCAAAGTACTCAAGATAACTGGACTATGAACTGCAGAACTG
>VZTL01074409.1:0-11599 GCA_013400535.1 Scopus umbretta
GTTAAACCACAACACATGCTCATTTTTCCTACTCATACAAAATTTTCCTTTGGGTGAGTTACTGTTGTTCACCATCTTCTCTGAAGCTGAAGACAGAAATTTTGAGAAAGAGCAGCAATACAATGAGAAAGGCTTTAGGTTTGGTTGGTTGGGGTGGCTTCCCCCCCCCCCCTTCTTCCCCAGATGGGGAGAGAGACCTCAGTTGCAGACTTGTGCTGATAGCAGAGGCTATTGTTTAATCTTAACTCTTAGTAGGTGTAGGTAAAGGGATTTAGCAGAATATAATGCCAGAAATAATGTGATAGTTATTAATACTAAACTATGCTAACATTTTAACTGTAATCAGTGTTTCAGACGTTTTAAGTCAGCTTGGGATTAAAAAATGCCACGGAAGTAGGGCTTTTTCTGAGCAAAGAAAAATAGAAATGGTTTAAAAGCTAAGTAATCAGTAAATACTTACACTTTACTTGAATCAAAATAAAATGGTAATATATATGTTATGAACGAAAATATGCTACTAATGAAAGTTCTTAAAAGGGTATCTGGGCTGTGTTTGCATTCCTGTGTTCTTGAGCCTGTGTTCATGCAGAGTTTTCCATCAGCAGATACAGTTCTTGATGTATACCTTCCTTAGAAACTTAGTCAATAAACTTAAGAAACATAGGGAATATGTCTAGCCCTGTAAGTAACTCTTAGTAGTAGCATTGTATTAAAAAATAATTATTGAAATAATTTCAAAACATCTGCTCTTCTTTACACTTGATTTTACCTGTATTAATTTTTCCAAATCATCTGCAGTTGCATCTACTCCGTGTGTAATAGAAATTATTTACCATGTCATACCTGCATTATGTTATTCTCTGTCTACCACTACAAGCCTGATAAAGTTAAAAATAAATCATCTGTATCATAGAGAGACTGTAGCCTCTTGAAGGTGAACCCCTTAAATTCTCATTCTTTCCTGCTCGTATATGGGAAGTGCCATAATGTGACACATGTTTACCCAATGGTGGCAAAACCAAAAAGGCTTATTTAAAATCTATCAGTAAATTGCAGTCTTTAGTAGCAGCTTATTTTTCCAGTTTCAAATAATAGAAGCTGTAAATATAAGACTAAAAAATCCAAAGCTAATTGCTGATATGTGTGTTGTAATTAAGTGCATTTCTATGATGTAACAGGAATTTTTATTCAGTTTCAGAAAACATTAATACTCCCTGGCCATGAAGATTGGATAAGAGGCATTGAATGGGCAGTCTGTGGTCAGTATGAAAGATGAATAAAGTGGAATCCTGGTTTAATGACAGTACTACTTGTTTACCCCTCTAACAGACGGCTTTGATGCACTGTAGCGCCTAAGCTCTTTTGGTTGTGATTTTTTTTTTTATTTTTTTTTCCTCCCCTGAGGTGGTGGTACAAATATTAAAAATCAAGACAGAACTGTGTGTCATGTTAAAATATAAGAATTGTTGAACCTATACTACAGTTATATTGTAGTTAACAAAATTATGGCTGCAGTAGGATTGATACAGAGCACTTGCATCCCTCATTTTGTCTTGCTTGCTGCAAGTATGTTTACCTGACTGGTACCTGAATGCAAACAAATAGGAGTTTTAGCAACTTGTCCTTCTTAATATGCAGATGTTTTTATCTGACTGATGAAGAGGAGTTGGCTGCTTTTTCAAAGGGGAAAATAGTACTTTTCTTCTCCTCACCTCTTTTTGGTGGTTTTTTCTTTTCTTTTTTTGAAGAGTAGGAGATGAAGAGGAGAACCTATTCAGATGTTAACTAATCAAATAGTTCTTGCAATGGAAAAAATAATGTAGAAGGCATTAGAGGATGCTACAGTCCTGAAGAAAGGAAAAGAGTTCTTGCAGAGTATTGAGGCTGTCAGAATTTTGAGAGTGAAGGCCCTAAGTAATAGGGAAGTATATGTATAGAATTTATCATGCCTTCCATATCTTCTAAGGAGGGAAATGTCCATAGTCAGTGTGTTATGAATGAGTAGAGAGTTTCAAGTGGGAGAGTAAGTTGATGTTGAAATGAAACAGCAATTTATCATACTACGTGCTATAGGAAAAATTAGGATAATGCTGTAATGCATTTTTGGAAAGATGGTAGGTTAGTCATGGCAGCAGTTGCAATGAAAAAGCAATTAAAACATGGCTCTAATTTTACTTTATTTATCTATTTGTTTATTTAAACCGAATAGGTGAAGACCTTTTCTTAGCAAGCTGTGCTCAGGATTGTTTGATAAGAATTTGGAAAGTGTGTGCAAAATCAAAGCACCTTCCAGAAACTGAAGATGATTCCATAAGACTGAAAGAGAATGTTTTTACTGTCAAAGGTAGGTAACAGCTATAAAGTTCTCTTGCACAACTTTTCACTTGTGTATCTGTATGTGTTTTTGGGGGAGCTAGCAAGGTGGTTACCATCTAATTTGGTTTGTTTCTTGTATTTAAAAAAAAAATCTGAGATCAGTTTGCATTGGTTTTATTCAGCTGTTAGAAAAAGTGGAGTTATTGTTTTAAAGCTGTGACTACATAAAGTTAATGATCTGTTACAATAAATGGTAAAGCAGTGAGAGAGCTTAATATCAACATGCATTGTTACACATATTCCAAATGCAGTACGTAGGAGATACATTTGTCTGTGGGAGGTAAGCTGTTGTGTAGTTTTCCTCCACTTCAACAGCATACCTTTAATTTACTTTCAAATTCAATGCATTAAGAAGTGCTACTACTACTTAAACCTTAGAAAAGTACTGGAGAGGACAGATAAGTATGTGCAGGCTTACTTTATGGTTATTTAACGTACTGTTTGAGCACTGTAACATCAGAGGCTTGCAATGCTGACATTGTGGGGTAAATTATTAGGCAACTTAGGTAGTATGAAGTTTGTATGATGTTATGTGTAAAAAGTGCTCACGCTACTTGTTGCAAATCCTGATTCATTGTTTGAAGTATCTTAATGCTTGTATTTGCAGTCATTTGGAGATGTAAATATGCTTAAGAGTGAGTAGAGCCAATGTCAGAGCATTTATTTCAAAATTGCTTGAGAGTTCTCCAGGAATTCTGTGGTACCACTCTGAGGCAATAGGCTGACCTCTTAGTGTCAATCTGGTACTTGGGGCTTGTGGCAAAGCAGGTTTTCAAGGAGCTGTTCAATGTCAATAGGCTATTGTGATATTGGTAGGTGATGAAAGCAGTTGATTTTTTTTTTCACTGAAGGTGTCAGAAATGACCTGATCTTTCTTGGCTTTTAGAAAGAAATGTGCTTTTCTCTGATTTGTGGTAGATACTGATACAACATATGCAATTACTTTGGAGTCGGTGTTGGCTGGTCATGAAAACTGGGTGTATGCAGTTCACTGGCAACCTTCATTTTCCAAAGGTAAAAAGATACCAAACACTTAGCAGTTATGTTAACTGTTGTATACATAGAGTACAGTCACATGTTTTTGTATTGTGTTTGTGTGTTCACTTGTCACTGTGGACTATGAAAACATTTAAATTCTGCAAAGAGTTTTTTATAAGTAAGTGGATGTTGGTTTTACTCTTTTTTTAATAAAAAAATGGAGCTGTACTGGCTTTATTGTAATTGATTTGTTGTTTATGGAGTACAAATTAGTTTAATTAATCAGTATGAATTAATAGCTCTAATAGTTTACCTTGATATATGTATTTGAAATGTCTGTTCTTTGGAAGGTAGGCATTAACTCAAGAGCACTCCTTTCTTTTTCTTGGAGTAGAAAGGAACAAATAGCAACATTCGAAGATTAATCTTCAGTCTTTCCTGTATTAATGTAACATGCCAGGGATTCCTTGAGTATCAGTTTTCCCTAGCATATAGCTTTAAGGCATTAATGCAGACTGTCATTGAAAAAAATTATTTACAGTTTAATTTTGCATTTTTCCCTAGTCTTTATCTTCCTTTTTAAATCCTTAAATTCTGACAGCCTTGTTTGCAGTACTGATTTGCTGTGCGTGCCTGGCGTGTAAGGGAAGGAGATTGTTGGTTTGAGATGCTTGCACGATCAGAATGACCTTGTGTATTTGTATTGGCAAAGGTGCCTTTTTTTTCTGAGATGTTTTAAAGTTACTGATGGCAGGGTGACTTCACCAGTACAAAGCTTTGCCAGTGTATATAAAACACTTGAACAGTAGAGAGCAATTAGAATGTCAAAATACCTGTAGTGAAAGACACAGGACTTGGTTTAGAAATACTGGCTAAATTATCTGTTGTTTAACTTTTTTTTTTTTAAGAGACCAATAAAAGATTTTGCCTGCTAAAGCAAGGTTTAGGTATAATATAGGCACATAAGTCTTGCATTGCAATCTGAAAAACTGTCCTGTTAGACCATGAAGTTTTCCATGAGTCTTTACGTCATGGTTCTTGTTGTGGTTTAACCCCGATTGGCAACCAAGCACCACATAGTCACTTGCTCACACTCCCCCTGCCCCGGTGGGATGGGGGAGAGAACCAAAAAAAAAAGCCCCAACCTAAAACCTGTGGGTTGAGATAAAGGCAGTTTAACGGGATAGTAGAGAAAGAGAAAATAATAATAATGATAAAAGCATATACAAAACAAGTGATGCACAATGCAATTGCTCACCACCCGCTGACCGATGCCCAGCTCATCCCCGAGCAGCCATCGCTGCCCCCCAGCCAACTCCCCCCAGTTTCTATACTGAGCGTGATGCCATATGGTATGGAATAGCCCTGTGGCCAGTTGGGGTCAGCTGTCCTGGCTGTGCCCCCTCCCAGCTTCTTGTTCCCCTGGCAGAGCATGGGAGGCTGAAAAGCCCTTGACTAGTGTAAACACTATTGAGCAACAACTAAACCATCAGCATTGTTCTCATCCTAAGTCCAAAACACAGCACTATAGCAGGTACTAGGAAGAAAATCAACTCTGAATTAAGCTGAAACCAGGACAGTTCTGCATACATGCAGGTGCTTGTGTTCTGTGGCCTGCTCAATCTTTGGTTCCCCAAAATAGATCTTCATTAGAGGCAGACTGATCTGAGATGTATTCTCAACACAGAAGATAGGAAGTCTGGTGCTGACATAAGATGCCACCTCATGAGATGCCCACCAATGTCTCTATTCTCAAGAAAGGTTTCTCAGTGGTTCTCCTAGGGGTTTCACAACTGGATGATGAACCAGTTCCCTCTTCCTCATTCTGGCTGTGTTGAGTGGCTGTCTGGAGTGTTTCACTGCATTTTGGGGAGCAGTCCTTACTACTGTATGTATTACAAGGTGCTAGAGTCTATTGAAGTCTGTAGTGAAGCTAACGGTTAATTTGGAAAAAAAAAACAGTGAATACTGGCATATAGATTATTTTGTTTTAAACTGTAAAACTCTTGATAAAAACTTATCTGGGGAATAGAGCTGAGAACTTCTGTGCAGTCTCTCTGTGAAGCTCTAGCTTCTCCTCCAAATTGCATTTGTTTCAATACCAATTTGGAGTGAATAAACAGTAGAATATGGTTGTTCTCATGTATGTGTGTTAGACTTCCTTTTGGAAATTATGGCTGAAAAATACAATACTTCGTAATGAAGGCCTGGCAAGAACGTAGAGCCTGTTAAGCCTGGCTTTTAAGTACTACATTGCACATCTCTGATGCTGAACAATTTTCTTAGTGTGCTTGGGTTTCAGTGTGACCAAATTCTTTTAGAAACTATTCTCATAGGGTAGAGAGGTAGGGTAATCATTTTCTTTGTACTGTAGATGGCAGCATGCAACAACCAATGAGGATATTGTCTGCATCAATGGACAAAACTGTGATCATCTGGGAACCTGATAAGGAGTCTGGAGTCTGGCTAGAACAGGTAAGTGTCAGTCTTTCTCACAATACATACTGTATTCAGGTTGCGTTTCCGGTATCATGTGTGTACTGCGGAGGACAAAAACTCTATAAAATGCTGGGAGAGAAAGGCAAAAGCGTTTTCTTGCAAAAATATTCATTCTGACACTGTGTTGTGAGTAAAACTGTATTTTTCAACAATGATGTGATGCAATATGATTTTTATTGCTTGTTTGCTTTCTTATTACCATATTGGGGAGTTTTTAAGGGGAGTTTGTGCTCAACTGTCATTCATAGTATAGCATGCCAGGTGCTGCATAGTAACACATGCTATGTACTCCTGGTGAGAAGAGGAAGAAACCCTCCTAAATTATTTGTAGTTAATCCTTGAGGGAATGTAGACCCAAGTAGTTACTAGAGAGCCACTGATGCACAATTCAAAAGCATGGCTTTACTATTAGTAACTTGTTCGTGGCCTGTGTCACTAGGCTTTTCTTTCATTTGAGCTGGATACTCAAGTTTCACTGTAGTTTTTTTGAATGCAATGTTCTGACATGGGTCATCCTAAATAAACAAGTAGCACAACCAGGTTTATCTCGTGCTTTGGTAGATGTCTTTGTCTTCAGTTGACCTGCTTTTCCAAATTGCAGTTGTTTGGCTGAAATTGTTTGTGTTGGGTTATGCCAGCCATTGTTTATGATCTTTCCAGTCACAAAGAAAGTTCTAATTCTATCTTGGATGAAAAAAAAAAAAAAAGAGAATTACAGTAGCGTATTTAATTTTTCCCCTGTTCCATTGAAAAGTTCTTGTGTCTTTCTGCTTGAAGTAGAAATTAGTTCATTATAGGGTGATCACAAAGAGATGCGATTTGTTGTGCCTACTCTTAATGCTTAGGTGTGGCTAAATTTACAAGCTTCTAAAAATGGGTTGTGCAGTAAAACTTGTTTCAAGTTGTTACTCTTTTTTTACATTCTGTTTGCATTGGTTAGACCTCAGATGTGCAGCTTGCAGTTCAGATCAGGCGTTTTAACTGCAACAATCCTTTTTTGCATTGAGGGAGCGAAACCAGAGCTGGAAGCCTGCAGAGAGGAAGGGCACAAGGGGAACATCCCGTTTTTCTCTCTTGCATTTTGATATGATGAACAAGAAGTCTTCACAAAATCATTCCCCTGCTCGGAGGTGAGACTAGAATTCTGCCTCTGGCATGACATATCAAAGTCACTTCCATATGAGCGGTATTTTTTTGAACAAGTGCTAACAAAATGGACATACTAGTCCACACTGCCATTTAGAATGAGGTATAGATTAATTTCATTGTGATTTTAAAAGCAGCTGTACAATAATGGGGGAATTGTTAAGAGTTCAGCTTGACAGCAATGGTGGTCTTATCTCTTGAATAAAACCTGAAAATATAACTTTAATAATCTTTTAATGTAATTAAAAACTTGGAAGAGCACTGGAACATACATGCAAAGTCACGAGGGAAGCACAAAACAGAGGCCAAAATATGCCACAGAAGGAATGTGGAGCAAATTCGAGGGATTCATGGAGAAATGGGGAAGTGGAAATATGGTAGTGAATCTTGAAAATAAAGGCGGGGGGGTAGTAATTGGCAACCAC
The DNA here is from genome assembly GCA_013400535.1 of Scopus umbretta. Classification (NCBI taxonomy): domain Eukaryota; kingdom Metazoa; phylum Chordata; class Aves; order Pelecaniformes; family Scopidae; genus Scopus; species Scopus umbretta. The sequence continues at coordinate 7,425 of VZTL01074409.1, forward strand.
TGTTCCTTTGAACCATTTTTCCATTTTGTGCAACAGCAATAGCAAGGCAACAGATGACAAGAAACTGTAGCATCCAACAGACTGGACTGAAACACAGAAAGTTTGGGTTCTCGTCTCATCTAGTGTCATGTTTTCTTTCCCTTGGGGGTTTGAGCAAGATCCTATTCTGAGATGTTTATGATGGGAGGCTCCATTGAAGTGGCATGCAGCTTTAATTCCCGTGATATTTTAGTGCTTAACTTTGCAATTAAAATATTCTTTAAGTGTATTTTTGTGTGCAGTGTGAACTCTTGCCTATAGCTAATATGAATGGAAAGCCATTTTCATGGATATTTCACTTCTGATCATTAATTCAGGTGCGGGTAGGTGAAGTGGGTGGCAATACCCTTGGATTTTTTGACTGCCAGTTTAGTCCAGATGGTTCAATGATCATTGCTCATGCTTTTCATGGAGCACTACACCTTTGGAAACAGGCTACAGTTAATAAGGTATGTTGGTTTTTTGTTAGTACTTAAAAGAATTACACTTATGTGTCGCTTGAGGTAGGTTCTATTGTTAATAGAAAAGTGTAACAGTACAACTGAAAATTCATGATTGACATAGTCCTTCTCTGAATATAATATTCTGTAGGAGTCTTGCTCCTGCACAGACAGGAGGCTGCAATCTCCCAGGCTCTAAAACCTGTTGCTTCACTGTGGGAACCATAAAGTCCATGGAATAGACTGAATTCCTTTGTAGGTGTGCTTTGTTCAGAAGTGGCAGCTGAACCAATAACACAAGTTTCTTTTAGGTTGGAGCAATAAATCAGTATTTGTGTCTCTTCAGCCACTCTGAGGTCTAATAATTTGCTGTTTTCAAATGTCTTTTTTTTTTTCTTTCTTTCTTAATTAGAGTATTGATACTTTTATTTTGGTTAGAATATGCTAATCAGTCAATTGAAAACTCCCTGCTTCTTTGGTGACTTTTTAAATAGAAAGAATGGACTCCAGAAGTTGTGATTTCAGGACATTTTAACAGTGTAGAGGATGTCAAGTGGGATCCAGAAGGAGAGTTTGTCATCAGTGTTGGTTCTGATCAAACTACGAGACTCTTCGCTCCATGGAAAAGAAAACATGAGACAGAGGTACGATCTTCAAAGATTTTGAGGGCTTGTCTGTCCTGAGTTTGGAACAAGGTACCTGAATGTAACTCAAACCTTAAATTTCCCCAAGCCATGATCTATTCACACTGCATGCGTAAATGCTTTGTTTGGTCATTCAGTGTGTGCTGTTTTCACTTTAAAAATGCTTTTATTTTTTGCAATTGCGTAGTATGACTGCTGTTTAATCTTGAGTTCACCTCCTGGTTATCTTCAGTCAGTGTTATCCCAGGGTCTTAAAAACCAAGCTCTACAGTAATTCAGGAGGAGGAATACCTAGCTGATTCTAATAACCATCTATTGCCCTTGTTTAACACTTGGCTAAGCACTGCTGCAGGTAATCGTAAAGAAATTAAACTTTGGTTGTGGCTTTTTTACACAAGCTTAATCGAAACAAAGTTTTCACTGTATTTTTTACACTATTTTGTTTATGACTCCGACTGTTTTACTGAAGTGATTATCTGAATTGTGTGACTGCGCTTGGTACCTGTGCAAGCAACTTTTCAGGAAGAATTATTCCTGAATAACTTTGTGTGTTCCAAAATAAGTCTGAATTTGGGTGTGGGAAACCCCATCTAGGAATGCCAAAGTTTCTGTTTCTAGTTGCACATGTATTTGTAGATGAGGAAAATGCAGCTTTTTCTAGAAACTAGACTTAGGGAAGTCATGTAAGGCCCTGTGCAGCTGTGCTCATAGTTGGGGGAGACAAAGGGTGGCTATTACAACTCTCATCAAAGCCTCTGTAGCATAGACCAACGCAGGATGTCTCATGTTTTTGGGAGAGTGAATTTGGCGTCAATTCCTTGATTTCCTTCTTCCAGGCCACACAGAAGTGGTGGCAATCCCAGCTCCAGTGCTAAGCTTTCTTTGTGTTGCAGGAAGGGCATCTCCAGTTTCTTTTCCTGCCTTTTCCTCTAATCTCCGATCTGGAGGGTACAACAGCTCTGTGGAAAAGATAGTATGTTGGATTTGACATATGGAAGCAAAGTCCAGGACTAGCACATGATATAAGTTGGCAACATTCAAAAGAGTTGTCAACGTCATGTTCTCTGTGACCTACCGAAGTACCACTCTTTATTATGTATGCTGCGTGCTAAATTTTTATTATATTTTCTGAAAGAACTGAGCTTTGTATGATTTTTTTTTTTTAAAGAATTAACGCTTTTTTCTTTTTCTTCTTTTTCATTTTAAAATAACCAAGCTCTTGTGAAAACATGAGACTTTGTAGGATCTTCCAAATATCCCATTCAGGTTCTGCTGGAAGCTTCGACATCTGAAACTCAGTTGAACTTTTAGTGTGATATATGCAGTTTACAGTCAATGTAATGCCTTTTCTTAGGTTTGTATAATATCTAGTAAAATGCAAATTCTGTCTTGGCTGCAGTTTTCCAGGAATTGTAATACTGAAGTAGTCTAAATTAATTCTAATTGATTAAATTAATTGTAATTCTGCTAGCTGTTAACTCAGAAGTGCACACTGTCTTGTATCAGCTGAAGTATCATGTAGGAATAGTAGCAAACGACACTTATTAGAAATTTTTCATGAAAGTGTATCTGCTTGAAGACAGAGGGGTTTTTTGAAGGATCAATTTATTCATGTGTAGAATAAATTAGATTATTAGAAAAGCTATTTAAATATCTTTTTTTGCTGATATTCTTTGCTTAGTGTGACTGTAAAAATAACTTGTCTATCTGATTTCTGGTCAGCTGTTAATTCTGATTTTCCTGGATTAATACTTGAAGCATGGATATAAATATTTCAGGAAACTAGAAAAAATTTTAATACTTCAAATGAAAACACTTCTAAAGTCATCAGGATTTTCCAGGTTTTTCCTGCAAGAAGCTATTTTGGTTTTGTCAGTTTTTGGCAAAGCTTCTATTAAACAGTCTCACTAAAATTGAGTATTTAAAGAAAGTGGGGAAGAAGGAACCTATAGCCTGCTAACAGCAGTGCTGCTGTGCTTTGTGAAACAGGTGAAGGAAGCAAGGTGATTCTCACTACCTTTCTTATGCCCTTCAGAGCTACAGTTTTGTAGTAGTAAGTAGCATACAATCCTCCTTTTTGCTTAAGCAAATTATGCCCTATTCCTGACTATCTAGCATAAAGACGTTACAGTAAGTGCGGTGTGCCCTTAGTAGCAAAGGTAAGCAAATGCCTTAAACATACCTGTACAGGGACGTAGTTTACTAATTACAGGAACTGTTTGGTGGAAAAGCAGGATTTAACTGACGTATGTGAGCATACATCAGTTTTATGAATGTCTGTTGAAGGTTGCTATTAACTTTTCTTTATGTTACTAAAGTCAGCAAATAAAGTATTAGTACTTTTTTTTTTTTTTAGCTCAAACTCTTGCCGCTTCTCTGGTTAAGAACTGTGTTTTGACTGTGTGTCTGTTTAGGTAACCTGGCATGAAATCGCAAGGCCTCAAGTACATGGATACGACATGCGTTGTCTGGCAGTGATTGGCCGGTTTCAGTTTGTGTCGGGAGCAGATGAAAAAGTGCTTCGAGTTTTTCGTGCTCCCAAGAATTTTATAGAAAATTTCAGTAACATCACTGGTATTCCAATGGAGAAGCTGTACTCCCATGTAAGTGTGCTAAAACAACACTAAATGAAGACAGCCCTCTTTCACGTAAATAAAATTAATGCTTTAGAAAATGTCAAATTGCACTCAACTCCATAAAAATTCTTTTAATAGTTCTGAAACCTTAACCTTGTCTTTCCTTTCCCTTCTATTTGCTTCCATCTGTGTCATTTCATATGTATTTTCACAGTGTTGTCCTATAAAACAGGTTGTATTTGAAACTAAACAAGACCTAGTGTCTGGAGATTGCAAAGAGTATGGGTAAATTTTAAATAAGTCAGACCAAGTAGACTACTGTACGTACTTGGTAATTTAAGAGCAAACAATAAAGCCTGGGAATGTGCTTCTCCGTAATTTAAGGGTGTAGTAGCCTTGTCTAGATGTAATTATTGTTGTGTAGTTATGTGTTGTTGGTGGTGGTGTTTTTTTTTTTTTTAATTGTATGGTTGGAA
>VZTL01074423.1:18268-55941 GCA_013400535.1 Scopus umbretta
ATCTACACGTTTTTTTAACACCTCCAGGGATGGTGACTCCACCACCTCCCTGGGCAGCTTGGTCCAATGCCTCACCACTCTTTCAGTAAAGAATTTTTTCCTAATATCCAAGGTAAACCTCCCCTGGCACAACTTGAGGCCGTTTGCTCTCATCCTATTGCTGGTTACTTGGGAGAAGAGGCCAACACCCTCCTCACCACACCCTCCTTTCAGGAAGTTGTAGAGGGCGATCAGGTCTCCCCTCAGCCTCCTCTTCTCCAAACTAAACAACCCCAGTTCCCTCAGCAGCTCCTCATAAGACTTGTTCTCCAGACCAATCTCTATATACAGGATATGTATATAGAGATGCATACGTGGCCCCACTTTTCAGCTGGTGCCTAGCGACTTGCCGCTCTTTTGAGGTGAAACCCCTGCCTCAGCTGAAGAAGATTAAAGGACAGGTAACCCGTGTTCCTTGTCAGGATAACGCTGTGAAGTATTGTGAGTGGTTTTACTCCCACTGACTCTCCGTGTGTGTTTGTGTTACCACAGTTTTGCTTGCTTGGAGGAGTCACACTGGCAGCTACCTGGCTGAACACTTACTGAATTGCTGGGCAGATTACATTCTCTGAAGGGTTTCATGGTTGCCCTTGCTTGCTGAACAGCTAAGAGGATTATCTCCTGCACTTCAGGCTTGTTCTGAGTTTCAGCAGTACTAAACCATGGAGGAGAAGACCAGGCTTAGCTGAATGGGACTGGGTGGGAGGCTTTGTGATGTATATTGGTGGTGGTCTTTTTGCCCAAGTAACTAGCGATAAGACGAGAGGTAGTGGCCTGAAGTTGTGTCAGGGGACATTTAGACTGGATATTAGGAAAAACTTCTTTACTGAAAGAGTGGTGAGGCATTGGAACAGGCTGCCCAGGGAGGTGGTGGAGTCACCATCCCTGGAGGTGTTCAGAAAACATGTGGATGTGACACTCCAGGACATGGTTTAGTAGGCATGGTGGTGTTGGGTTGATGGTTGGACTAGATGATCTCCGAGGTCTTTTCCAACCTTTACGATTCTATGATCTTTCTTGGGATATTCTACCTTCCACTGCTATGCACACTACCCAAGTGCAGGAGAAGTGTACGGTTAGGGTCCTGGATGATTTCCTAGATGCACATGGACCCCATCTGTCTGAGGATGTCTACAGAGTAGAAGCTAGTGTTCAGTTTAAGCTGGTTGTCCCAGGGAATCTGAATAGTCAGTGAACAGTTACCACCTGCGAACCACTCTTCCTTCCTGTTTTCAGGTAAGGACAGGTATCAGTTGGAATTTCATCTGGCTTGAACTGTTGTACTGACTGTATCTGGTTCTAAAAATCAGGCTGAAAATAAGGAGTGGGGTTTCTGAAGTAATCAGTGCCATTCCAGAAATAAACCCTAAATTGTTTTTGTGGCATTAGTTTTAATGACACTAAATTCTTCCGCTCTGCCTGTAGGTTGTGCACCATGAGGAAGCTTCCTTCTCTTCTGGCTAGGACACTCACTTCTGGGACCAGTGGCTCCCCAGTGCTTCCTGACATGTCTGAAGGTAAAAAAAATTGGCTGTACTTCAGAAGGTTCAAAAACGTTTCTAAGGAGTTCATTCTTGCAGGTCAGGGCCCTTCATGTGTTAATATGGTTTGGATAATGGACATGCCCTTGACTGTTAGCTCATAGTGTGTTTAGGAAGTAGCAGAAAATCACAGCGTGTTTGGAGGTTAATGGCAACAAATATGCATGATCACTGAAGTTGCAGATTTAGGGGCTCGTTTGGCTCTTTAGTCTTGGAAGAGTGTGTGATTCTTTTCTGGAGGGACAACTGCTGCTCAAGTTGGCTTTAGGCAGAAATTCAGTGTAGTACAGACAGATACTGTGGCGACTGGAGAGAATCGCCAAGAAATGGAGGAACTGAGTGGCAATAATGTCTTACAGAACTTTTAATGTGTCAATACTGTTAATTTGGTAAACTTGGAGAAATCTTTTAATCAGATCAGCAGCATTGCCTCATGAAAATGCTCTTGTCAATAGAGCTTTGTGCTGAAAGGTTGTTTTAGTGCTCTAATAGTAATAAGCCATAATGTTCCTGTTCCAGAAGCTTTAAAAAAAGTTCTCTTGCATTCTAATCCCATGTACTGAGAAAAGGGGAGGAGGAAAGGGGCTGGAGCCAGGTACAAGTCATCCCTTCATGGAGTTCTGCTTGTTTCTGAGATTTGTTTCTTGTTTTTTCCCTTTGTTCTCTAAACAGAAACCACAGGCTATCCAGTGAAAGAGGAAATGAGGGTTATTCGTTGTTAGAAAACTTTTTCATTATTGTTAATAAATAGTAATTTGGGAGGTTAAAGGAGAGAAGCAAGGACAGAGAATATTGCATACTTGCCAATATTACCCTGTGCTTTTTTTTGGTATTTGACAATGATGCCACCTAGAAGGCCAGTAAAATCGGTGAAGCAGTGAGGCCATCCTGACCTTGCCTCTGTTTTGTTTCCAAGGAATACTAATATTTTTTTTGGACTATAGTAACTGTAAGTATTTGAGATTCTCTTCCAAAATGGTAACATTTAAATAACGTTATACAAACTTTTGCTGATGTGTAAACTAGTTTCCTTTAATTTGGAATCCATGCTTTCACAAAGCATCAAATACTTACTCTTACTAGCTTTTCACATGCTTCCTCCCAACTTTGGATCCCAGTTGTGAATGCCCTCACTTCTTCCATAGCTCTCCCAAAGGCTACACCAAGCAGGACTTTGGAAGTTTCCTCTGAGATAACTGTCATCCCGCTTCCTGAAAAATGCCCCAGATATTCTTTCCAGAGTTAATAGTGTTTGTCAACAGTACATGGTAGCACCAAGTTCGAAAAAAAACAATTGGAATCACGCTGCAAGCAGATGCTACACAGAGCCAGTAGACAAAGGAACTGGAAAGCCAGCTTTGAAGGAAAGGACGCCTCAGTTGAAAACACAAAGATACTGACTGCAAGTCAGGCAAGGACAGGTTGCCTACAGTTGTTTACTTTTTATTAAGGAACATGTGCATAAATGGTACTCAGGCAGGTAGAATAATCAGGTAACCCCTTAATAGACGTAATTTGCATTTTTTTTGAATTGTTTATCTCACCTGTGTTTTCCACTCCACAGGACACTTACCCATTCATGTGAATAACGGTGTGTTGTGGTAATCTGTACATATTTTAATATTTGCTATAACACTAAACTTGCTCAGCCTCTGCTTTTCCTTACTTGAACATTCGTGAAAAATGAAATGCCGTTATTCTTCTCTGTCGGCTTGCTTAAAGCCTCTTTGTCTTCAGTGAATGGCTCTGATCTTATTTGTGGCAGTATTGTACTAGCTCTCTGTCAGCACCCTGTATCTCTGGTGGTGTGCTGGATAACACATTTCTAGGAGGCTTATGGGATACAAAATCTCTGACATAGCAACTGCTGCAGTACTTAGCTTCACTTCAGACATTTGAATCTGCATCTTTCACTGCAGTCCAGAGCAAGCTCTGTACCAAAACTGGTGGTAAAATGCGTCCCAGCGGTCTACCTGAACCTGGATGCAGCCTGGGGAGGCAGCAGCACAAGGGGACATGGATCTCGTTGGCAGAGACAAAAGCAGTGACCTTGTCCAGCTGCCCCCGTGTCCTTCGTCACAGCACAGTGCAAATAAACTCAGGCCCCGCTGCTCTGGCATTCATGATCCACTTGACCACAGTTTAGGAGGTACGGTGGAATATGCACCATGATAATGATGGCTAAATTATGGCCCATCTGCCATAATTGTCTTGCACATCTAAGACATTTGCCAAATGAGAAAAGAGGAGGAGTTTATGGATTTTTAGGCTTAATTACTTAAATTTCTGTTGTAAAATAATTAATATCTGGAAGAGCAAAACAGTTTTGTCAGTGCAAAAAGAGAAAAATGATGTACTTAAGAGCCTGTAAAATGGACGAGATTTAGGTTGGCAAAATTTTAGAAACACTTTTACACTTTGTCCCTTTATTGTTAAAATAAAAATGATGTGGTCTCAGCCTAGCAAGTGTTTACTTGTATGTCTAAAATGGAAATCAGAAGTATTAAATGGGACTAACAGCGTACATACACGTTTGCAGGTTTAGACCTGAGATTTTTTTTCAGAGCTTTTTACCTTTTCAGAGTTGAAAGGGAAGACTAACCTAGTTTAAACAAAGTGCTGTTTATTCCCCCTCCATCCCAGCACAGTCTGCACACTGTTGGAAAATTGAGGTTTTGTGTTCTAGAAGCTGTAACAGTGTTTCTGCTCACACTGTATTGGTCGAGTGCATGCTATGGCAGCTTCACAGGTGGGGCATGAGTAACAGGAAAGTAGTACCTATTCTATTAACAAGCCCGCTGCTTCTTAAGAAAAAAAGAATCAGACCTTCCCTTCTTCAAGACGGAAAATCACTCTTAAGATTTTCAATCACTTTCTTTCATTGAAAGTTTTTTTTGTTCTTAGAATTAGTAGTGGAACTCTTCTAATCTCAAAACATGCTTTTAGCCTAATTTCCTAAAGAAACGAGACCTAAGCAATCTATTTTATCTTTGTCTGACTACCTTCTTCTCCCCCTCTTCTTCCAGAACCTTGTGTTGCTCAATGTTAGCCAAAATAGACGAGCACCAGTCTTGGAGAGAAACGCCTTTCCACATACTTTATGGAAACTGGCTTGCGAATCAGAGGTTCGTTAGGGTGCCAGGGCTAGCGTTGGGGTCAGCCATGGACCATGGTGTTTGCTGGCAGTTGGCGAGTGACCGGGATGTATGTGCTGGCTGGGAGTCAGCCTTGAGTAGCTCCAGGCTAACCACAGCTCATGTTGGTGCTTGTCTAGAGGGCAGGCAAAACAGAAGCAGGCTGGGGGTGTAGGGACGGGAGCTGAAGGTCTTGCAGGGGAAGGAACAAGAAAGGGTAGGTTGGGGTATTGCAGTGGTGGAGGTGGGGGGACTTGGGCAGGAAAGCAGCAGAAACCGAAGTGACTGTGTGGGGGGAAAGGGGTCAGAGCCAGGTGGATCTGGCTGAGAGAGGGGTATGTGATTTAAATCCCTAGGAAATCAGGCTCTGCTTGCTCCAGGGTTCACAGGGCAGCTTGCTGATCACTGCGAATACTCTGACCGGTCATTTAGTTTGGAATGTGCCAAGCCTGATGATGTCTAATAACCTGAAAGTATAAAGGATCAGCTTGTGAGTCACCAGCAGCCCTTTTTCTGTTTCACCATAAAATCTGGGTTTTTTTTTGGTAGCCCTTCATTGGTCTGTCCCTAGCTATTTTGTTCTAATATTTGAACCCCCTTGTGTAAAAAATCTTCATAAATAAGCAAGGAATCCCTACTATCCAGTTCTCAACTTTCTTCTGTTCCAAGCCTGGGAATTGTTGCTGCTTGTTTTCAGGCGTTTCCAAATAGCATACGTTCATCTGCCTAATAGTGATGGAGTAGATTGATAGAACTCATGGGACCTTAGCACACTTAATAGCCTCATCTGAGGAAAGAGTAGAAAAACTGCTTAGGCAGATTATTCTTGAAATTTAGGAAAAACTCGCGCAGAGCTAGCGTTGACTCTCATAGTGCAACCAGTGCCAGAAGTGATTTTGTAGGCCTGTCTTCAGTGTCTTAACACGGTTCTTTGAGGCTGCTAAAAATTTAGGCTATGAGACCCTGCTGGCAGCAGGCAGTCGGCTGACATTACCTGCCCTTCATGGGTGGGATTATTTAAAAAGTACTCTCCTCATTCCCTGCCTCCCAGCTGCACCGTTCCTTTCTATGCTCTTTTATGACTTTTCTGATTTTTGTTATTTCCACAGTTTGTTTGTGTTGAGGCTGAAGTATTTTTCACATCAAAATTTCTCAATCTGATCCTGATCCGCTGTCTCTTTCAGTTGTTAATTGGCATTGCAGGTTGTTAGATTGCATTAACAAACACTCGAGATGCATTCTTTGTTGGCTGTACACAGTAAGCTACGGAATCACGTTACTCAACCTATTATTGTGATATGCCTACTAACAGCATCAGTGAATTTGGCCAAACCTTTGTTTCTGGGCTGCTATTTGCATGAATTTGCTTAATTTTCCTGTTCTGGGATGAAGATTGTGCCTTTTAACGCCAGGCAGCCTCAAGTTCATCACCTGCAGAACTAAGCTTCATTTGCTTTGATTTTTTTTTTTTTTTCTTTCAGTGCGGAGCAGATTGAGGGATATAGTGGGAGCATCTACCAACTGGAGGTACAGTGTACATTAAATGTATTTTACTTTATTTGTGAAACCCAGGGAGAACTCAGCGTTGTGGTAGTGGAAGTTAACAACGTTAGCTTGCTGAGTGGGGAAGAAAAAAAGATCCAAGCTAAAAAGTAATGCACACAAGGTTTCTGAATTGTTACTCTGTGGATCACAGACTTCTGAGATTTCTCTTGCAGAAGATCTTTAGCACCAGAGGAGCAAAATATGTGATCTTGATGCTTACAAGATTCTCCCATTAGCTTTGAATCTGATGGAAGTTTACGAGCTGTAGAGTCTGACTGGATATGTTACGTTGCTGTTACCTCTTGACTTATCTGTTGGTGGATCACCCACATGGTGGATTTGTCCTGCACTGGATTCAGAGGCAGCTGAGATGGTTCAGCATGAAGCAGGCAGCATTATGAATGGCCTGGCAGCACCCATGTCACTTCGGAAAATTGTCAGCTTTAGGTCCGTGTCTCCTTAGTCAGGAGCATCTTGGGCTTTTCTTTTCTCCGGTGTAACTTAATTTTAGATTAATTTACATACAGTTTAAATAAATCATTGATATTTTGTCTTTATGCAGGTTACCTTCCTCCCCCCTCCATTATGTTGAATAAGCCAGAGCTGACAGTAATCTAGGGTTAACAGTTCTGAGTAAGTCAGTATAGCAGTCTGTTACATATTGCTCTTCAGTTGGTCCCGAATTTATTGTATTGATTGTTAATTTTCTTCTGGCTCTGTTTGCTGAGCTCTTGTTTCACACTTTGTGCGCTGATGGGGAAATGGAGAGGCCTGTCTGGATGGAACACCTGATGTCCAGGCCTTCTGAGAAGGTTCATCTAAACAGGATTATAGGCACGCTAAAGAAAATGCCTGATTCTGGGAAGCTGATTTTTGCTTAGTAATACTAGTGTCTAAGCATGACGGGGCTTGAAATTTTTCGTAGGTCAGCTGAAAAGGGCTCTAGAAATTGATTTTTAAAAAAGCCTTTCCTGCAGCCCAGAATGGCTGGGGAGGAGCCACGCCATATGGAAACACCATCCAAGGATCGAGATTTGAGAGGGCTCTGGTCAAATCTGCTCTTCCATCTGTTTCTTTTCCCCCACTGCCCCCACCCTGGAAGGAGAGCAGACTAAAGCCAGCGTCACTACAGCAGTGTTTTTCTTAGCTGGGTATGTCTCTTGTGCTGTGTAAAATACAGCAGAAATGGTTTGCAGAGTGCTGTATACTTTAACTACCATGGAGAAGTAAAGCTGGGGAGCCCATAGCTGGGACTGCTTGAGAATGACGGGTTTAATATAGGGAGGTTTGGAGGACATGGATCGTGTAGGCTTTGCGATTCCACTTTTAAAATGGCGTGACAAAGAGTTGATACAGACAGAGACTGAACAGCCAGTGCTTTAATTGAATTAGGCCACAGAATGACTAAAGAGGACAAACCCAAGAGAATAGCTTGATAGGGGTCCCGAAATGGGAACTAGGGAAGGAGTGATGCACATACATCTGGATTGCTGGGAAAGAAGAGAGATGCATGTTGGAGGAACGCCGTTCAGCCATTAATTTTGCTAAAAGGAAACTTTAGTTTATGATTTCTCTTATAAAGGCCAGTGGCATTTTGTATTAGAAAGAAATACCTTGCTTATATATTTATTCTGGTTTTGTATTTAAATTGTAATTAAAACTGTTAATCTGTTCATTGCTAATTATAGGCTAGATAGAGTTGTGGCCATTTCAGAAATAAGTAACGTCATTTCTTAGAATGTTTAAGACAGGTATTAATTAATACGTAGATGAAATGTTGTTACTGTATGGCTGGTACTGCAGTGTGTAACAGTATTTATCTGTTGAAAGATGTTATTGCCTTGAGCTAATACCTCTGTATGTTGAAGAGTGTGTATGTTGAAGAGTACATTCTGAAGCTGAAGTCAAGAAGAGTTCTGCTGCTAACCTCAGAGGAGCCAGAATGGGACTGGTGAAAACAGAATATAATTAGTTTTTTATTGTTTGGTTTCTCTGTGTTTGTAGACAAATTTCTGATTTACTCTCTGATTAATTTCTCTTAAACCTTTCACTGAAAGACCTTGGAAACAAATCTTCTAAAAAGCATAAAGGTGCATCATCTTGGACACTGCATCTTTCCTTAGTCATTTAGTATATTCTATTTCTGTGCAGTGGCATAACTTCAAATATTATCCCTCTGGAGGAGGGTGTTCTCCTTCTGTTTTCTCTGAGCTCTGGAGTAGTCATGTTGCCCAGATGAGGTAAACCATATTTCATATTTCAAACAAACAAAACTAACTGAATTTTTCTGCTAGACTTTTACTCTCTTTGATCATGGATTGTTCATATTTCCCTCCAAATTATTAAATGGAAAAGAGGGAATGTAACTATGTTGAAGTGCGACTGCTTTGTGCCTCTCCTCTTCCAAAAATAAAACTCAAGCCAAAAAAGTCTTCAACTTATATGGCTAATACCCAGAATTAATCCAAAGTCAAAACTTAAGACAAATTTTCTTTTTGGTGAAAGGGTTCTCTTTCTGGTTTATTTATTTTTTTAAATTGTTTTTGTTAAACACAATGGCACTCAGATCTCAGCAATGCAGCATGCACAACTGAATGAATGGCACATATCCACGGGTTTAAAATTAAGTTTGGTTTCTTAGTGTTTTATGCCTTCTCTTACTCTGTGAAATGGACTTGTTGTTTTGCATACTCCTTGGCTTTATACCAGAACTTAACTGTTTAACCCTTAGGTTTTTAATGCTTTGTTGTTGATTCTAGGGATGTTATGAAATACTTGCTTTATTCAGTCAGGTTGCACTTTTAAGGGGAGGGAACTTTGGAGGAACAGGTAAGAGAGGATGCCAGGCAAGATTGTTATATCTTAGATACCTGTGCAAGGGACCAACTTCGTAGATTGGAAAGAAGGGACAGTAAGTTGGCTCTTACTCCCTTGTGAGAGTTGCAACCCCTCTGACCTGGTGATGCTGGAAAAGCAGCTCTGAAGGGGTAGTGCTCCCTTCTCTGTATTGTTTCTTTCTGTAACTTTCCTGTATAGTCCTAAGATGACTGGGTAGGAAGAGAGAGAGAGAGAAATAGATTAATTTTCCCTTTCTTTTAGGTTGCCGATCAAGTGTATGCTGGATGAACTGAGGCTGCAAAGGCAGGCTGTCACCTGTGGATGATAGCAAGTCTTAGCAGATTAGTTCTCTTTGTTGTTAGTACTAAGCAACACTATACATCTGCTTTACTTCTTGGGAGAGATTGTAAATTGATAGTCAGTCCTTTAAAATTGGCACTGTAGGAAGACTTGTGATACACTAGCTATGGAAGACATGAATATGCACAAAATCTCACAGGTTAAATTACATCTGATTTGTTCTTTTCAAGGGGAACCATTTTGGTAGCATTCAGAATGAGATAATTTTTGTTCATCTCTTTAGTGAAAAGTATGTGCTTTCCACTTGTACACAAAACTATTTAAAAGTTTTCTGCAGTAGTCTTGCTTAGCATATCTCATTATGTGCATTTCACTTTCTTTTCAAGGCACACTTACTGTGTCTTGCTATTTTTACTACTTCTTTGTTTCCATTTTGATAATCTTCAATGTGACATCTTTTAGCTAGGGCTGCAGTTCTGTTGTCATACTCCAGACAGAGTGGTTCTTTTTTTTTTTTTATTCTTACCAGGGATCATGTGCAAGCAATGCAAGAAAGGAAAGCTCTTCATACTTTATTGGCAAAACGGCAGGAAGATCTCTCTCCTAGGAGAATGAAGGATAGCTACTTGGAAGTTATTCTGCCTCTAGGAAGTCAACCTGAAATAAGAGAAAAGTACCTGAATGTACACAACAGTGTAAGGTAACAAAGCAACTGTGTTACACATACAGAAAAGTGTTAACTTTCATTTACTATGGATGTAAGTACTTAATTGTCAAAAAACCTGTATCTTACAGGTTTGGAAGGATACTTGAAGATCTTGACAGCTTGGGAGGTATGTATCTATGCCCTTGTAAAGAATGCACAAGTAATGCAGACAAAGTGAGTTTCAGTACTGTTGAGCACTGTCTGGTATGATATAGTATGACCTCAGGGAGGGAATCACGTCAATGCACTATGTCAAAAGGGAAGGAAAAAAAGAAAATATATTGATGCTGAAAGAGAAGGAAGGATGATAAAGGACAGAAGCAAAATTGTTCAGCTTTAGCTTCTTGCCTCTGCCAATTTTGTAAAGGACCAGCTACAAGAATAACTTACTGAGAAATGATCCTCGATTATGAATCTGCATTGAGTGTTAAATCAGAGAAAATTTGGAGACTGTGCTATTTCAAATTAAAACGTAATGATTTTTTCTCTTTAGAAAAAAAAAAAAACAAAACACAACACAAAGCCCAACAGATCCTGAGATGCAAATGTTTTAATTTCCCTCTGGGGAGAAGAGAGTATAATCTGGAAAGAAGAGAATGTATCCATTAAGAACAAATGCAAAACACTGGTTATAGATTCTTGGCTTCTGTCTCTAAATTGTTGTTAAGGGTAGAAACATCTCAGTTGTTTCATGAGGTAGCTTTCTTCATGTTTTTTTTCCTCCTTTTCATTTATTCATGGTCTTTAAAAGTTCAAGATCTTTGACTTTTGTTTTGCAGCTAAAATAAATGCTAGGTTGTTAATATAACTTGGAGATACTTTTCTCTTAAAATGTCATCAGCTGACTTTCTTTGTCGAAGTACAGTAGCTGGTTGGGAGCACTTTGATGGAGGTTTTTGTCAAAGAATAAGTGCTTATTAATGGAAGGTTCTGAATGGAACAGGTTTTTTGGCAGGAAAGAAAGACCTGCTGTGGGTCCAGATGGGCAAAATAGAGGAAAACAGAGAAACAAGTGAATGCATGTCACTTGTCTGTCAAGGATAGACAAAATAGCTAGATGATTTGTGTTTCTTTCTGGGATGTGGAAGATAGTGGCTTCAGTACCTGTCCTGAATTAGGAAAGAAGACTTGAAGCTATTGGCTACCCTTCACTGGTAAGATGAGATGAGCCTGTTTTTCATTCTGTGCCTTGTTTATTTTCCCTGGAAGTCTGTGAATATCTTAGGTTTTTCATGTTGCAGCACAGAATGTCTTTGCCTTGTTTGTAGTCATACTGGGCTTCAGTCAGTTCCACTGGGGATCTGTCGTTTTGGGTTAATCAGGATTCTGTCCCAGTTACACAATATTCAGGATGGTGGTCAGCAGTTTTCACAGGAAAATGTACCGTTTCACATCACCCCCCAGTATATTCTGTGATCTCGGCAGATGTACTGCATAAAGGTCTGATCAACTTCTAGTTTTTTGTCTTTGGCGATAGGATTCAGATAAATCCCATTCAGACTCTTACCAATCATATCGACGGCATGAGTTGATAGGCATAACAGTTTTTAGAATTGTGACTTCAGTAATTTCAGGGGAAAAAAAATAATCTTAGATTACCTGGAAGGACAGACATCTTCCTTCTCTCTTATCTCATTAAGTACAAGCAGATCCTTTTGAGTATGGAAATCTGTGTTGAGTGAAAATCACATGAGTACTAGAAAAAACAATCTTTGCAGCCTTTTATTACTCGTAAGGAGTCTGTTTACTTGGATGTGCTTTTATGAGCAGAGCTACTTAATTTAAATAGTGGTTTGACTAGTAGTAATTTCACTGTGATAAATACCTCTGACTATGCTTTCATGCCTGTAAGGCACAGTTTATCTGATCTGCACCTCTTTAAAGGAATCAGTATTTGAAAAGAAGTCCTCAGATAGCATGTATCCTTGGACAACCTGCATGAAATCAAAATAGAAGGTAGGAAGGATCTGAGACAGTGGGCTGCAGGGGTAGAGGGAAGGGATTATGTGGGATTGGGTTGATTTAAAGTGCTCAGCTAAATATCTCTTTGTAGTAAGTAAATATGCATATAAGTGAGGCAGCTGCTGAATTGCTGTTTTCTTTATAGCAGTCCTGTGAGTTACGTACACGAAAACGTGGAATTCATGTGCACTCCTACAGTATGATACTTTAGTTTGTGTTTTGCAGGTACTTCTCATGCTTCACAAAAATGGCTTTGGTCTGCTCCACTGAAGTTTTTGTTAAACTGCTGACTCCATTTTTGGTTTCTCCACAGTTCTTATTTGCTACACTCACACCAAGCAGGAAATGCAGCCAAGGTCTCCCTTATCAATAGTTACAGCTCTGGTGGATAAAATCAGTAAGTGCCAATTTGGTCAGCAGAAATGGTTTCATCTGTTTGTCTTACTCTTTCAGCAGCTACCGCCTTCCCCTGCTTGTTTCTGAGGATACCTTCTTCCCTCTCCTGTTTAGTTCACTTTATCTTGTTTTGGCTTTGAACTCTGAGTACTGCGGCTTTTGTTGAAGGGAGGAGAGAAGCAGGTTTTGTAGATGCTTTTCAGCATTTCATATTTCCCTTCCCTTCAAAATACAACTTTCATGCTTCCTGCACTTCTGTGTTTGGTTTTATTTGGCGCGTGAGTTTTTTAGCATCATTATGGGACAGTGTTCTGGTGGAGTTGGACCTTGCTTGTGTCACGTGTTCGGCTGAACGCCTCCATGGGTCTGCCATCCATCTGCCACCTGTGTGCCTACTACCTCGTTCTGTTCTGGCTTCACAAGTCTGATAAGGCAGACACTGCAGGCTAGCAGCGTCGTCCCTTGCAACAACTGTCTTTTCTGGGTTGTCTTTGCGTGTGTTGCCACTTGCAGAACACAGAAAGGTCTTGAGAGAATCCAATCTTTCTAATATTCAGTGTGAGTGTTCTGTCTCCCGTAACCTCTAATGTTTGTCTTTTAGATTTGTGCAAGAAGATTATATATCCAGACTGTGACATCAAGTTCACAGGCAATGTTTCTTGGGTTGGGAGGACCTCAATGGAAGTGAAGATGCACATGCTGCAGGTTAGTTCCTGTGACTTCTCTCCATCTTACAACAGGTATGAGGTGCTTCAGAGGGAATTCTGGATGATGACATTAGCAATCTAAATTATATTTTCTAGAATAACTGTTTTTGAAGGGCTTGAGATAGCCTTAGTATTTCAAGACCAAGATGACTTCCAGTAGCCTAGGTGCAGCAAGATACTCTGTTGCTAATCTTTCTTTCAAGACATACATCTTTCATAATCAGCATTTTGTAATTAAACTGCAACACAGTGCCTCTACAGAAAAAATAGGTAGCTGTGCTCTGCATGTTCTTAAATAAGTTTCTCCTTGCTTTTGAAAAACTTTATTTTCCTTATACCTTTGTGTTTTACAGATTTATAAATTTTAATGTCGGTATTCAGATTCAGTATTAAATTATATCTCTTGTATTCATCTTATCTCCTGTGTAGCATAATTTTTGTAGTAAGTTATTAAATACTAAATAAGGGAAAAGAAGTTAAATGAAGGGTGTAACTAGGCTGCACTCTGCAGGAAGCAAAAGGGATATGAATAATTAAATTAAAAATCCTTAACATTTCTATTGAATATTTACTGTCAATTCATTAGTTAACTGAAACATTAATTCAGTTATTTAATTACTTAGAATACCAAAGATGTGCTATAAACACCTAAGTGGTTTTAGTGGCTGTAATTCAGATAAACAGGTAAATATTTTTTGTTCAGTTGGTCTCCTTAAGTAAAGTCTCTGGTGTAGAAGATAATGTTACACCTTTATTGTCTGAACTCCTTACAGTGCAGGCATTAGTGGAAATTTGGTATTGACAAAAAAAATGTTGTTTTGGCATTTTTCAGAATAAAGGGTAAGTGGGGCCTTTTACAACGTCTGTGTTGATTTCCTCCCCTCCTGGTTGAAAGTAGTAGTTAATAAGCATTCCCTGCTTAATGTTTACATTGCAGAATTCCTGAAACTAGAGTTTTATTTTGTGTTATTTCCTTCTTTTTGACCTATTGTGAGAGATCGTGGAAGGGATGACAGGATGTGAAAGTAAAAAACATTAACAGTGTGATGGCATAGTTGATGTCAACTGAATAGCTTGCTAAGCACATTTACAGTTTTAGAGTTTAAAAATGTAATTGTTTCCTGTCTCTCTTAGCTACATGATGGCGATTACAGCCCTGTGTTAGATGCAACATTTGTCATGGTGGCCCGGGATCCAGAGAATAAACGGTAATTTGCTGGACAGGAAAACAGTTTTCAGACTCCTGCTGTGGTGAAAATAGCAAACATGGCAGCTTGCTATGTATGTGTAGAAGCCATACAGTGTAGGTGATAAATCACATAGTTGATGTTTTCTGCTGGCAAGTGTTACTTTCCTGCGGCAAGCATCAGAGCATTGATTTCAGCAGTCAGATGATACCGGGAATTGCTGTTAGTATTGGGATCTGACCCTTTTCTTTAGCAGATTTTCCCTGTGTTTGAATGGCTGGCCTGATGAACGCAGAAGTGAATGAGTCTGCTAGAAACCCACCTGTGTTGCTGTAGTTTTTAGAATTAATTGTCTTCTTGCCATAAAAACGGAAAAGATTGAGTTTCAGTGATTAAATAGTCTTTGAGTGAATAATGCCATTAATTCTCTAATAGACACATAATAGGTATCCTCAGAATAATTCAGTTTAAAACTTGCTTATGTAAGTAGTGTGGAACTGATAAGTATTCCCACAGAACTTAAAAAAACCAAACAACAAAACTTTCTTATTTTTCTGGTTTTACTCTCTCTTTAATTCCTTAGTCATTAAACTAACACGCTGCTCAGTTTCAGTTTTGGTTTATGTCTCCAACACTAGAAAAATTGGCTCTATTTCTTACCTCTTTCTTGTATAGCCTGCAAAAGTAATAAAAAATTTTCTAACTTGTTTAAATAATTGCCTGTATTTAATGAAGGGGTTTTGCTTGACATAATTACTTAGTCCTGATAATGTTAGAAGTAGTCATTAGGTTAGTTTTCTTAAATTTATGAGATTTTATTTTAGAGCCTATTATCATACTATATGTTTAAAAGAAAAATATGTCTATTTGTGGTTCCCATTGTAAGGACTTATTTTGCAAAAGAATTACATCAAATCTGATGTAATTATACACTAGCAGATTGACTGAGGACAAGCCTACGTGGACTCGTGCAGATAGATACAAACTTCATTGGCTGTTCTTCAAGCCAGCTGGTGACAGGCTGTGTTTTGGAAGCATTCTGTCCATACGAGGAAGGTGTTTATTCTGTGCAAGGTAGAAGCCTTTCAGAGAGGTACAGGGTATGCTAGGTTGGTTCTAGTGCCACAGAAACGTGGTTGTGTGGCTTTTGGACCATAGCAAACTTGCATCTCAGCAGCTTCGGGCTTGGACAGGAGAGCTGATGGAGATGAGTCCTGGGCTGAGGAGAGGGAGAATGAACTCTGCAATGGAGAAGGAGCTGGTGTGTGTCCAAAATCCAGAGCTTTAGCAGGAAAGAGCAGTTTGTTCCAAGCGAAAAGGTCCTCTCTGCATGCCCCTTGTCACCAGCCCAAGTACAGGCTTGGGTTAGAGGTGAACTGTTAGGCAAAAATAATAATTAAAGAAAAAAATGGAAATTATGGGGAACAATGGCTCTTGAAAATAAGCATGTGCCTTGCCTTGTGAAAAGAAATAATCAAATGTTATGTAATTAGGTTAGAGTAAACTTATTTGTGCAGTAAAATAAACATAAAAATTTGTACTCAAGGCAGGCTCATATCGTCTTCTTTGATAAGTGGTAAGTGTGGTAAACAGCTTTTGGCTGTTGATAAGGCTGTCATGGGAATGTGTAGATTACAAGAACACTTGCTAGCTACGGCACTGTGCTCTTTCTGTTCCAGGAGGAATTGATACCGTTCAAGTTTTGTGTATCTCTTTTAGACTATCCTAGATCATCACATCTTCATTTGTTGAGTTTCTAAGCAGCTTTCTGCTTAACTAATCTTCATTCTAATCTGTGGATACATTTTTTAGCTCTTTAAGAAGCATAGATGCATCGCTTACTCTTTCTCAATTACACTAGATAGTGGTTGGATCACTTAACTGCTTCTTCAGAGTTACTGCTAATACGATACTCTCTTCACAGCTGCCACATAACCGGCAGTGTATGTATTTTCATCTTGTAACGTGTATGTAAGCGAACGTGGAAGACTGTTATAATTTATTCACAGGACGAGTTCTTAAAGTGTTTGTAACTTAAAAAAAAATTCCTGTCCGTAGGCCAGCATTTGTTAATCCACTCATTCCTGAGACCCCTGAGGAAGAGGAAATCTTCAAGCAAGGGGAATGTATGTCATACTTCCTGGTAGTATGCACATCTGCCTCACATTCAACTTAGTAGCTGGAAGGAAGTAGACTTCAGAAGTTGTGCTACTTAGAAATGCTCCTAATTTGTTTAAGTTCAGATTTTCATTCTGTCTCATGGGTGTAGGGTAAGAGAGTTTAAAAGCCTGTTATTATGTGCTTGGAAATGCTTTGGCTAAACTGGCAGACAAGGGCACTCCTGATGTGTTCTGCACATCCCCCCCTAGACTTCTCTGTTTCCAGGATGCTTGCTCCACTTCAGCCCTGAGTGCGGCACAGGATTTCCTAATGCTCTGGCTGATTGATTGCCCCCATGGTGGGTCTGCTGGGTGCATCACAGCTCCTTACCTGTCTGGGTGCCCATGTTCCTTTCAGAAAGAAACTTGGAAAAAGAAAGGGGGAGAGGAGGGGAAGGAGTATGTAGCTCCATCTTCTTTTTTTTTCAAGGTGGAATTTTAAAGCAGAGAATTAGAGAAACATTAAAGACTGAATAAACTGAACAGAAGATCTTTTACGCTAAAATTTCAATCATTGTGGCCTATGGTAGTGAATTCTGTCATAAATTTGCATTCTTGTACCACTGGCAAAACCTGGAGAAGATTATTCTGTCGGGTTTGTTGTTTGATATATTTTTCTGTACTTTGAGGGAAGTAATTAAGTTTTCTGTAGGAGTAGTGGGTGAGTGTCATAGTATACATATAAAAGGTCTTCATCACATTGGTGAGGTAGCGGTGAACTTCTGCTTTATATTTTCTTTGATGCAGTCAATGCTAAAGCCAGATTTCTATTTTGAATCTATGGGACTGTGAAGTTACAGCTTTTAACTTAGAGGGGGGAAAAGAAAAAAGGAAAGAGACAGCTGATTCCAGGTTAAAATCTTCACAGCCAAGCCAAATTTTTTTTTTTTTTTTTCATCTCTAATACAATTCTTTTTTTTTTAATGTTTAGTGAACAAGCTGAAGAGGATTGATTTCAGCACTGCTTCCCTACTTAAAATGGCTCCCACTGCAGAAGAAAGAAACATTGTTCATGACATATTCCTTAATACATTGGACACAAGGCAAGAAGGGGAGGGATGGAGGAGAACTGAAGTCTTATGAAAGAGAAAAGCCATGTGCCTTTTGAGTAGGTTCTTGTAAGAGGGTAGTCTGGAATAAATGCACGCATTTGGCTTTCCCATTTCACCATTTAAATTCTGTGGCATTTTATTTGAAACACAGGTAAAAACTTTAATGTACATCTGCATCTGTTAAGAGAGTCTTCTGTTGTTAGAGTGTTAGCTGTGCCAAGATGGTGAAAGTGACCATGTAAGCACAAAGAGGTTCTGAGCAAGCTGTTAAGAATAATCTTGAAGAAAAAGGTTGATGGTGTTTAACCAAATAAGGGAATGGAATGGTTTTGCAGCCCTGTGACTTGCACAGTCTGAGAGTTTTCTGCCATGATAGCTAGAAAAAAAAACTGTGAGGGGAGCAATTGGCCATATTTTGACCAGGTAACCTTGCAATGTGTTTTAAATATAATACCTGACATTATTTGAGGGAGATTGTTGTTCATGTACTGCTCTTACACTTGAGATTTGTGTGAAATTGTCCAGTGCCAATGTGATGGAACAATGCCTAATGATGTGAGTGCAATGTTGTATTTGTGGATAATTTATAACTTCTTTAACTTACTAACATTATAAAGTTGTTGTTTTCAAAGCTGTTTACCAAAGTGAGACATGCTTTCCCTTAAAATTAGCAGATGTATTTTGTACACATTCTGTCTGGATTTGAAAACCTCAGACTGTCTGCATGTTTGATCTTGAATTACTGTTAGCTCACACTGTGCTTTTAATTCATAGTATGACTTAAAAAACAGAGTAGGGGTTTCCTGTGTGCCTTTGTGGTTGTGATTCATCTTTTCTTTCCTGTACCTTTCTTGAGCTTGTTCATTCGCATAAGCTTGAACATTAGCAGAATTTTTTGAAAGATCAGAAGCATAGGCTTATTGCAGTAACAAATCAAAGTATCACTTCAGATAAGGCTTCAAAGCCAGTTGGAACAGCTTTTAGTGATAGCATTTCTGCATTTTTGTTGTTTATTTGTTTTTTTAGTGTGTGTCTGCATTTGCTATTAGTGCATTTTTGACTTGCTAAATTCTGCTAATGTGGGCTATAAAGTTTATTGTCTCTTCCAAAGGACAGTAAGTTTCCGAAGTCGTAAATTACCACCCAATTCAGTGTGGATGGAAGATGCAAAGCTAAAAGGCCTACAGATTTGCCATCCTCAGGTATTTTGAAAAATATTAATAAATTACAGAAATAGTTACTTACAAATTGCCATAAGATCTGTAAGACTAGTCAATCCATTATTTTGTTTCAGTTCTGCAATCCTTGCAGTGTTTTTAGATCTCTGTTTCTTTTGCCATTTTTCTATTATCTGTACGGATTGCCACTTCAAAATAGAAGATTTTTAATTACTTTGTTTTCTTACCAGACTATTCATTTTGTGTAAAGAAGTTCCTTTGCAAAGTGTTTAAGTTGGGCTTCTGGTTGCTGACACAATTTTGAGTTTTTATCTTAGGTTGTGAAATGAGTCGGATGAGCTCCTGTCAAGTAAAGTTGCCTCAGCCATTTGGGCTTTTGCACATATATGTCAGTAGTGTTTTTTATACATTCAGACGCTGGAAGTTCTGTTAAATACTGTGAACTGAAGTGCAGACCTCAACACAATACTTTGAAAAGAGTATACATATACCACGGTTTAATTTTTGTTTTTACATACAGGAACGGAACATCTTCAATAGGATCTTTGGGGGGTTTCTCATGAGAAAGGCGTTTGAGCTGGGATGGGCAACTGCTTGCAGTTACGGGTGAGCTGTAGACCTGCAGTATTTATATAATCCAGAGCACTGCGCACATATACATAGGTCAAGAAGCCAAGCTAACCAACATAGTGACAATCTGAGTAGAAAAGACCAGGGTGTCTAGTAGAATCTTGCACTATTAGTGCACAGCACAATTTTACTTAGAGCAGCTGTTGTATTTACGAAGATTTGCATCTCGCTCCTTGGAGCTTGGTTTTTAAGCATTACCTGTCAAGGTAGAAAATATGCCCTTTTTCTGTTTTCCTTTATCTTACCGAGCTATTGAGATTGACTTTTGAAGATATGTTTTCTTTCTAACTACATAAAATAGACATTTTATCAAATAAATACTACATCTTGTCATCCCATACACAAGAGGAATGGTTTCTGAACTACTGGTAACTGCTTGCACTTAGAAAGTGTGACTGAGGTCATGACCCAGCAAAGATCCCTGCATAAGTTTAATGGAACATGCACGGCCTGATAGAAAGTGGTTTGTGTCAGTGCTTGGAAAACTGAGGCCTAAGCAATGGTGGCATGAAGATTGCCTAGCAAGTGTAAGTCGTAAGACACAGTAATGATGCAATAATGTATCCTTAGAGAGTGTACTTTTACCTGTGTGAGAGGTTTCCCCCAGTTATTTTTGTCTTGGGTGATGATGTAATGCTTTAGCACTTCCTGTGGCCTGTGTTTGAGAGAGAGATCTATTTTCTACTAACCCTTCATTAAAATGCTGACAGTGAAATATTTTACATTTTCTTCAAACACCCTTGTTATTCTTGACAAGAAATTTCTCTCTCCCTTGCTCAGGGGTTCCAGACCTTTTATCGTATCTGTTGATGATATCATGTTTCAGAGGCCAGTTGAGGTTGGATCCTTATTACTGCTTTCTGGACAGGTGAGAGTTGATTTCTTTTTGAAAAGGAGAAAAACTTTTGCCGTAGTCATTGTTAATCACTGATAATGAACAGAGCATTATGAGAATGTGTGACTTTTCTTGTTAAACAGTGCAATGAAGTCTGTTACAATTTTTCAGCACCAGTGATAAATTACGAACTGTAACTTTTATCTTAACTGTGTAGGTCTGTTACACAGAAAAAAACTACATCCAGGTTCGAGTACACAGTGAGGTTTATGATGCAGATACCAGGGAGCACCAGACAACCAATATCTTCCATTTTACGTTTATATCAGAAAACGAGGTCCCACGGGTTGTCCCCAAAACTTATGGAGGCAAGTATCCAATTAATACATTGTCATCATAACTCTGTAGACAGGACAGCTTTCTTTCCATTGGAATGTTGGTAATTTTAGTAGGTGAACTATTGGCATTTGAGGAATTTAACAGGATTTCATGACAAGCCACATTTATTTTATGCTTTGATTACAATGTGATTCTCTCTTTTCTCCTCTTTATTTCAGAGTCCATGTTGTATTTAGATGGAAAACGACACTTTGCTGCAATCATGAAAGAAATCTGACACACACTGAGTGCTGCATCAGCAGTGTAGCAGCATGCTGTCTTGGGAAGAGTTGTCACCAGAGATGGCTAACAGACAGGTGCTTGCAGTACTAAAAAAAAAAACCCGCCCCAAACCAAACCTATACCCCACAACAAAAAATACCTTTTTAGTGCTTTTTATGCATTTGCATATATTTGGATTTTTTTATTCTATGCTACTAGGATTTGTTTTTTACGTGCTGATGCTAGGAAAAAAGGCTGAAAAAAAATACCATCTTAAGCTTTAGATAGCTTCTGTTTGTCTGCTTTGGGAGATCGCATTATGACCTTTGCTGTCTTGTCACCATCTGCCTTCTTTCCCTTGGTAGCTCTGCTTTGTGCTTCCGTGATAAAGGATAGAACTTCCATCAAAAAAAATGTGTGCAATAAGTGGATACACGCAGATGAGACCATTTGACCTACATTCTTGTGTAAATTAGGTTTAGGGTCTTACTTTTCTTTTTACAAGGACACATGCATCTGGGCAGCAGCATAAGCTCAGAAGTTAGTAGTGGGTGCACAATGGAAAGCAGGTGTTTCCCATCAGATGGGATTTTTACAAGGTTGTTGCAGCTTCTGTTCTGCATGGTTTCACGTTCCCTTGGGAGGAAGCTGATTTTTGCAATGAAATGAGGCGACCAGGTGGTCTCTTCTGGCATTCTCTTTGCATACAGCCAGTCCTTGCCAGCCTCTTAAAACTTTTTTTTTTGGATGTAACTGTAAGTGAGTTGCTTAATGAATTATTTCTCATGGCCTATAGAGTAGAGATCCGATTGGTGAGATTGGGTAGAACTGGGAAGTGGCATTGTAGAGCAGAACGTTTTGGTTTGTTAGGGATTGGGAACGGGAAAGGTAAAATGCTGCCAAAATGGCAATGGTTACGTTTGATGCCAGAGTTAGGGGTCTAGAGAATCTGTGTTGAGCAGCTCCCAAGTCAGCTGCTGAATCGTGGGAGGGTTTTTATCCTGCTGAGGGGTGGTACAGCTAGAGGACAGCTGCCTCAGCTGGATTATTTGTCTGGTTCCTTGGTAGACAGTAATGAAATACAAGTATTGCACAGCTTTAAAGGTTGTCAAGTTTACCTGTGAAGGACGGAGTAATTCCCCACCACAGAGGGGACACCACGATGGAAATAACTATGGCATATAAGTAACAGAGAGTGCTTGATATTGAAGTGCTTCTGATGTAGTGGAGAAAGTTTTAATAGTCTCCACTATCGGGCAGATAAAACCTGACATCCTGAAATTAGGCAGGTTGAGTGGATGGGAGGCATCAACTTTCAGCAGTGAGGATGATTAGTCACAAGCACAAAATTTGACCTCTGATATCAGTCTTGATTTGAAGGTATCCTGTCTGATCCAGACACCCAAAGAGGAGTAGTTGGGCTCAATGGTAGGTTAATGGATGAAATACAATGTCTTCTGTAATACGTGAGAACAGACTCTGGCTTCCCTGCTAGGTTTAAAATCTTTTGAAATCGGGAAGCAGCAAGTAGAAATGATGTGAATCGGCACAGATGCATGATACAGGTTGATAAAATAAAGCAGTGTGTTGAAATTTTATTTCTGAGTAAGAAAGTTTGAGAAATTCACAATTAGGACCAGCTTCCTTCGGTGCAAGGATAGCACAAAGTTCATGGCTCCTAACAGCTGATCGCTGTTCGTGTGAGGAGAGCGAGCCCTGTCATAACCAACATGTTGTACGTCAGCCTTGCCTTTCTAGGATTTGGCTGCTCGTATTTCTAAATCAAGTAACTTTCCAGTGGAGGCACAGGGGCGTTGCCTGATCCGGATCAGATTCATGCGTTGCAGTGGTAGTAAACTCTTGGTTCTTTACACAGATTTTCTCTCTTCAGCCACACTCCAGTGCTGATTCAGCTGTATGATGTTATAATCTTTTTCTTTAATGGTTATGACACAGTGGATATGTATTGTATTTTCTGTTTTTCTCCTTTTTAAAACTCTTTGGAAGCTGATATACTTGACTGACCACACAAATAAAGAACTGAAATTCTATCCCAGCTTCTTCTGCCCTCACTGCATGGATGACTGACGGCTATTAAAAAATAAGTAGGAAGGCAGGAAGCGGAGGGATCTATTTCAGAGCTGTGTATTACTCCTGACTATCTACAAGTTTTTATCATTGACCCAGTGGTCCTCCCTGGGTCACTTTTTTGTATAGGATTTGTAAGGTTAGGGGGTACCAAGTTCTTTCTCTACTGCCTTTTCAGCTGTATTTAAATATGTATTTATCATAATTTTCTAAATTCAGCCTTCAGGAAGGGAGTGGAGAGGAGAAAAAGAGGTAATAGAGTAGGGAGCAAGGCGTGACATCAAAACCTCTGGACACAGTGAAGAAAATGAATGCCACAAATGAAGATGCTTAGAAGAATTAGTGTGTTTTCAAAGTTCGTGATAACTTAATCATGTACCACGATCACAGTAGTTATAGAAATGTATGTACAGTCATACAGAATGTGTTTGTGTATGTATATACCTATGTAAAAGCTATAAAATATATATAGTAATAAACAGAAGGACATACAGTATGTGCTCACATATTTTTTTACTCGGTGAAGGTAACTCCAAGTTGTCACCCTGTTGTGGTTTAACCCTGNTGATAATAGGCTAAATGTATCTTTTTTCAAGGGTATTGTTTATGCACATCACTGTATACCTTTTGTGTGCGAGATAAAATCGTTCTCAGATCTCACGTTCAGAATTAAAATACTTCAACATAGTAATTAATGTTGAGTTTGTAGTGCAACTTAATGACTAACCCGTCACTGCTGTAAGTGACTAACCATTACCACGCAAGCCTAAAGGTATTAGTAAGTAGATCTTTTTATTTATAGTGAACCTATCTGTGTAATTGGCCATGGTTCTGTAATGGGAAGCAAATGTTTCTGTACCCATCGCATCTTGGAATACAGTGAGGAGGAGGAAGTCTGTGGTAGCTGCATTGCCTCCCCTAACCCTCTCAGTAGTTAATGATGATATAAAAGGAGATTTCCATGGGACCGGCTGAGCTCAGTGCCTGAAAAAGCGCTTTGTTTTAAATGTTTTTATTTTTCCATGTTTAAAAAAATATTAAAATTACGTATGCAAACTTACTGTAACAGCTTCTGGTAGCCGTTCTTCAAATACGCACGATTCCGTTGCAGCCACGTCGTGGCGTACAGCATTCTGGGAAGAAGCTTGCTGGAGCTGGCACAGCATGGGCCGCTGAGTGAGGGTAGAGTTCAGAAACTTGCCCTAAACTTTCTGCATGCTTAATCGTTTTTACTGCACATTCAGTCCAGCCTTTGTCTGGTGACAGGTTGGTTTGGTTGCTGGCCCTCCTCTGAATGCATTTTTAGCTAGGTGTGGGAGAGGTTATTTCTTCACGGGCTAGGCACTAGCTAACAGGAAAATCAAACAGTAAATACTCAGCTTTCATGAAAGGGAAACTGGGGACTCCTTTTATGGAAGGTGTAGTGGGATGGCGATACCTGCATAGAAAATACACTGGAGCACTTGCCCTGACGGCAGGGGATCCTTGTTCCTTTAGGCCTCCTGTCCATGAGGCTGGAGGCACTTCTGGGCATTGGCTGCTCCTTACTCTTTCATCGCCTGTTACGTAGCAGAAATGGGAGATTTCTGGAGCAGGGGAGCACGGCTCTGGGGACTGGTGCTTGGGGCACTCGGAAAGGACAGTGGTAGGGGTTCTGGTCCCTGCTCGCAGCATCGCTTCTTTATCTGTTAACTGTTCAGCAGGAAATGCGGGTGCAGTCCTGCAGCAGGGACCGGTCCCCTGGACCCTCTGTGCCCTCCAGGCTGATGGGGGGGGAGCCTGTGAGGGGGTCACCTCCAGAATTAAATGCTACTAGAGGTGAGTTTCTTCTTACAGGCATCACAAGTAGGCTAGCGTTGGGGTTCTGCACTGCAGGAGGGGCAGGGCTGGCTGCCTGGTGAGGCAGAACTTTCTCAGAGCATCTTGTGGGGTGGTGGGGCAGCATCTGCAGGAGCTGCTCAGTGAGGTAGACTGAGCTGGAGTACCCATCCCAAAGGCAGTGGTGATGGGGTTGTCACAGAGGTTCCTACCCCAGCTAGATCATTCCTGCTTCGAGAAGTGGCTTTCACCTGCAGACCTCACCGCTGTATAAAGTTTCTTTCTGTTTTTTTTTTAGCTGAGCTAGTGGTCGAGGCATGTGAGAGGCTCACCCGCAACAGCAGTGGAAGTTGAAGGCAGAATGTCTCATTACTTGTTATTACTTGCTTTGTAGGAGCTCTTTGTTTTTTTTCTGTTGAAAAGACAAGTTCACAATGGCGGCTCTGTGCACCTGCATTTCATTCACTTCCAAGAGAGGCCTGTGAATACTTCCCAGGGCTTGGGAAGCAAGAGTTGTGTGAGATTTAATTCTTCCAGTATTTCAAACCTCAGGTGATGAGTACTGGAAGAGCAGACCACGGTGCCGTCTGCTCAGTTACTGTTTTGTGAGAGACCGTTGCAGGTGGCACTGCCCAGGCTCCCTGAGTTCATTTGAGGTTGCTGTGATGTGGATCACCATTTTCAAACCAGCGGCTGGAAATCAGGTTCTTGGACTCAACTCTGCACCGACATTTGAAAGGGTCGTATTTCAAGCAGTGCTAAGGATGTCCATCGCAATGTGGACGTCAGTGAAGTTTGCTGGCGGATCTTCTTTCTTTCAGAAGTTGATGCCACTTTTATTTGTTGCCTAAAAAATAACCAGGTTTTTAATTTTTGTCCTGCTTGTGCTTAGCTGAAGATTTTGCTCCTACACCTGTGCACAAGACATTTCCAGGTATGCCAACAAGGCTGTGGCAATTCCTAATCCAAGCACTAGGCAAGAATTAGCGATGCGCATGTGGAAGAGGGGTGGGTTTCTGTACTGCCTCAGCATTTCATTATCACTAAGGAGTCAGAACCAACTTCAGCTGTTGAAACGAAACTACCAACATTTTATCTTTGTCGACTGCAGACTCCATGTGACACTGAAGTCCCCGCGCATTGCTTAGTCTCCCAGTAATTGTCCTTCACCTCAGATGTATTTTATATGTGCTTAATATACGAGGCAGACTTTGAGACCAG
This sequence comes from Scopus umbretta, assembly GCA_013400535.1. NCBI lineage: Eukaryota > Metazoa > Chordata > Aves > Pelecaniformes > Scopidae > Scopus > Scopus umbretta. Next base: position 44,205 of record VZTL01074423.1, read on the forward strand.
GACTAGAAGGATGACTGCAGCAGTCTGTTAATCAAAATACAGAAGGGCAAAGCAAACCTTTAAAATCCTTTGCCTGCTGGATAATCCTATCCGAGATACTCGTACTACTAGACTCCGATTTTGAAATTTAGTTTTTCCTTGATGGATTTGCTGGAAGATCTCAAACCCTCCACATGCTGATTGTGTATAATCCAAAGAATTAAACAGCCACATGAGCCTTTGAAACAGCTATCACAGCTTCATCTTTAAAGTTGTGTTATCAATTTGTTAGTCTTTTGCTGCATTTATCAGGCGTATATATAGCATGTGTATGAAGGCCAAAGAGCATGATTCTTCCAGGAAATGTCAGTTCAGAATAGGGCCTTATACTTTCAGGAGCTTTATTTGCTCTGTTCACGTATTGTTAGTTTCTAGTCCTGCTTTCTGTCACTCCTTCCCTGATTTCTCCCTGCAGCCGGGGGAACAACCACCCAAGGAAGCTCTGTACTGCTTAGAGCTGCTCATCAGGCTGTTACGTGATGGAGGGTAGCACAAAAAGCAGCTGATGCCATTAAATGGTACATGGTATCCCAAGGTAGGCTGAAACCAAGTTCTCAATAGTAGAGCAAGAGGAAGGCAGTAGCTTTGGTAGGTTGTGATAAGCCAGATCCTCAGTTTGCTGTTTGTCTTGCACATCTGCAAATCCTTATGATCCCAAACCCACAGACTTCAGTGTTTCTCTCTCCCTTCCCCCCACCAAGTTTCCAGCATTCTTCTTCTATGGGGGGGGGGTGGTCTCATCTTCTGTCCTTCGGTTTCCCTTTTTCCTGGAGGCAGCGTGTAACTGAGGATCTGCCTTTGGTTCCCACCCCAACCCCCAAACTCTCACTTCTCCCCCTCAAAGGCCAGCACTTTTGCATTTTTTTGCCCAGTCTTTCCCTTCCTAAACTTCCCTAACAGCATATCCAAGTCTCTGTAAAACCCCATTGTCTTGTTCCATAGAAATAATCTTTCAAGTATGTAATGTGAGATAGCAACTCAAGCCTTTGCTTAAGGAGTATTTCCCTAAGACTTTGTATTCCTATTGAACTGCTTTAAAAAAAAAAAAAAACCAAAACCCCAAAATTCCTTATCCCATTCCTTACCACGTGTTTACAGGGCTGGGGCCTTTAAATTTGGTGCAACTACACTGCTGTGGACCTAAATCTGCAATGATGAAAGTGTGCAGATGGCCTCAGTTTTCTTCAGTCAGGAAGTGTTCTCAGTCCCGTTTCCTTTTCTCGGCTCAGGGTTCGTAAAGCTTTCGCTATCTGCTTTTGTTTGATGCTCTTGCCGCTGTATGTGCTACAGCGATACCACCCATGGTTTTGTTGCTGTAACTCGCTACTCGCCTGGCCCTGCATGGAGCCGTGGGCTGGATGGAGCGCGATCCACGCTCGGGAATAACTCATCTCTGTCTTTATAATGTCTCATTTGCTGGCTTATGGCAACAGAGGTTTTTGCTGCTGGGAGAGCGTTAGGTGTGAATGAGAGCGAACTGGCTGGAGAGGCAGGCAAAGCCGCTGAAGAAAAGGGCGCAAGTGCTATTTCTAAGGCTGACACGAGCGTTGGGTTTGTTTTGCGCCTTGGGCTGGTTATGAATGTCCATGTATTAGCTGGGCCTGTGTTCGTCACGCTGCAGTTGCTTGGAGTTATGTGAGCGGTCTCTGCGTTGATGAGGTTTTTGGTGTTTCAGGGGTGATAAAGGCTGTACACAAAATCCTGAGTAGAATTCAAGTGGCTGATTTACAGCCTAGTAATGTGAGAAACAGCCTCCCTACATGCTGCCCTCTGGCCTTTGAGATCACGTGGGCTGGAGCAGCACATTACCAGCCTTTGGCGTTGGCATCGCTCCCACCGTGCCTCCGTTACCCTCTGGATGGGATGGATCAGGAGCTCCCCCTTTCCCCAGGCCTCGCAGGGACGGGGGAGCCTGGGGCTCAGTGGAGTTCTGCTTGCTCTGGCCGTGGTTCCCTCTGCTCTAAGCACGTGCTTAGGTGTTGTTTGTATCAGAGCTGAAGCAAAAGTCAAGCAGCTGCTTCTGCTCTCCGTCTGCAGCAACTAACCCAGAGAGCTGCTCAATACTCACCCAAGTGAGTGGTGAAGGGCCTGGAGAACAAGTCTTATGAGAAGCAGCTGAAGGAACTGGGGTTGTTTACTTTGGAGAAGAGGAGGCTGAGGGGAGACCTGATCGCCCTCTACAACTTCCTGAAAGGAGGGTGTGATGAGGAGGGTGTTGGTCTCTTCTCCCAAGTAACCAGCAACAGGACGAGAGGAAATGGCCTCAAGTTGCGCCAGGGGAGGTTTAGATTGGTTATTGGGAAAAATTTCTTTACTGAAAGAGTGGTGAGGCATTGGACCAAGCTGCCCTGGGAGGTGGCGGAGTCACCATCCCTGGAGGTGTTCAAAAAATGTGTAGATGTGGCACTCCAGGACATGGTTTAGTAGACATGAAGGTGTTGGGCTGATGGTTGGACTAGATGATCTCCGAGGTCTTTTCCAACCTTAATGATTCTATGACAAGTCTACAAAATCAGGGAACTTTACAGTGAGAATGCAACTGCTGGTCCAGTTCTGTAGAACTGTACTGCAGCATCTATGTGTAGGGAAGGGAATTGTATGGCCTGCTGGGGCAAGGGGAAGCAAGTTCTCATCAGTGTGGAATCCAGCCAAGAGTAATAACATGGCGGTGCCGGACTGGAGCAGGGAGGAAGCCCCTTCTCGGTGGCCTTTTCAAGGACGACCCTGGTGAAGGGCTGACACTGACTTCAGGTGCTGTTTCTCCAGTTGCACAGACTCTAGAACACCAAGTTACAAAGAGGGAGAGATGGGAAGGAGCAAGAGAAGGCATTCTTATGGAAGGGATCTCCAATGCACACAAGTATGAAGTATGGCTTACATGGAGATGTTCTTTTTTTTTCCCCTTGAAAGAAGAAATTCAGGTACATGAACCACAGGAGTTTCTGATGGCCACGGGGCATGTCAATACTAATCTTGGGAAAGACTACAATTACTCCCTTAACACTAGGAGCCATGGTTAATGAGTGGATCAGCATGGGACACTGACCACTCTGTACCTCTGTTAACAGTGTAGGGCCAGGGAAAAAATTCAGACCATGTGAAATGGAACTGGTCTTATCAGCATATACACTACAATTACAAGCATGGAAAAAAAGACTGGTTCAGCTCTTGAACCACATGAACCGGCATAGCTGTATTGTTTTCAGTGCAGTTCTACTGATTTATGTAGCGTAGGACATGTTCTTAGTAGCTTAAAAATGTTTTCCAGCTTTGGACAGAGTGGAAATTTAATTCAGCAACTGTAACTTATTTCTGGCTTTCGGGTTAGCTGCTATTGCCTCTGGACTACAGACTAATGTACCGTAACCAAGTGGCTCTTTTCTAGCTGTAGCTCCTAGAATGTGACCAAGCAGACAAGATTTTTGCAGAAATTAAGTAATCTATCAATAGCAAAGGTCATGAATCTAAGCCCGAGATGCTAAGAGCAGTAAATTTGGGCAAAACCAAGCATCTAAACAAGACCTACAGGGAAAACATGTATTTCACAAGAATATTCTCTGACTACTAATGAGGTACCTGTCTTTCACACAGGTTAGACTCCTGTTTAAGCAACAAGACCTTTAATGGTCTACTGCAGTTACATATTAGTCAAACACATGGAAGTAACAAAATTAATGAAATTTTATTGGCAAAAATCAAGTTGAATGTGACCTATGTAATTCAATAGAAGCGAGCTTCAGTTTAGTTTATCAAAATACTTCAGTTTTCCAGCTGGATCTGGAATTATCTGTGCAAGAAAGAAAATGAAAATGTTAGTTTAAAAACAAAACCATGCAAACACCATATATAAACTATAAAAACAGAACAGCATAGTGTTTTATAATATGATTCTAAGGCCAATCCACAAACAACACTGAAGAATAATTTATCAGTTGACTTGATATAGCTTACTGTTTATCTCTAAAGGTACCTAAAAGTAGTAGGCAGAAAGATTTAACTAATTAGGGGATGAGAGAGTGCAGCCTACCAAAGGAAGAATTTTGACTGTTGGGAGCACATACATCTATGTTATTTGCCCCAAAAGCAAGCTATTTTAATAAATTAACACCTGCAATCCAGAGTCTTAGAATTTACTTACAGTTCTTCCCTTGGCCACCACACTCTCATGGCTTCCTCTGGTTTGATCTAATTAAATCAAACACATTTAGAAGGTACAGCTACATCGTCAAGAATGTCTTTTTGAACTACTCTGCTATTTAAAATATCTGCATCTTTTGCATAGAGGAGAAAGAGAATGCTTACGTACTGTTCTAGATCTTTAAATTGGTAGTATTGGAGCTGTTAGCCTCAGCATTGCAAGACTGTTTTTTAGAAAATATGTTAATGTCATATTATATAGACAATCCACACTTATGGAGGGCAGACCTTTTTAGTGCCAAAATATGTCTGTTAGGCCAGCCAGCCCTCTTTCATTTTGCAGTCTTGTTATCCAGCTTCCCCCACTAAGACACTCTTCTTCTAGCTTGGAAGAGGTGACTCCTAGCCTCAAGTCATCCTGGGAAGTTTTCACATCCAGCAAAGAAACACAGTTTAACATTCCACTGTTTTTACCATCAATTACAATGCTCACTACTCTGCTTAGAGGCTGCTGGGAGCTGCTTTTTGTCAAGACAGCTCTTAAACAACAATGCTCTGTCATCACCAGATGGTTCAGAAGAAAGCCACATGCTCAAATAAATGACAGTGATCTCATCTGAACTAGGTGGCTCAGACCTCTAGTGAAGGTTTCATTATTCTGCTGAGGCTTGATCCAAGCCCAGAGAACACAAACGACTTCAATGGGTGTTTGTCTGAACCCTGGCTCTTCTGCTTGTAGTCACACGTAGGCGAGTAGGAGCAAAGGAGGAAGAGCTACTGCGCAGCAAAGCAGTGCTCTCTGCTGGAGTTCTGACAGTAGCACGCTGTCTCTGTCAGCAGCCTGAGAACTTGTATCTTTCTTTTTTTGGGTAGGGCTTAGGACCTGTAAGACTTGACAGAACCAAGAATTTATATGGACAGATAACTGAGAAGACAGGACAGACTCAAGAGTTTCCAACTTCCTCTCATCAGGTGTTAGCAGAAAATAAAGGTCTTGATCACAAACTTACTGCTGCTCAGAAGAATTTTGTTCATACATGGAGAATTTGAAACAACTGGAATATGGCTAGTGTGAGAGAAACGAGCTCCTAGTGAAATCAGTAGTAATCCAAAAGCTGTAACTACAATAATGTGAGTTTACTCATATCATCTCACTGAAAGTTGCAAAGACTTTGGATTTGCCTTTAGTGGAAATGGTAACTGAGTGTTTTCTAGTAGTACATGCATTGAAATATAAACAGTGACTTACTGTTTCACTGCCAGGTTTCCAACCAGCAGGGCAAACTGGAAAAAAAAAACAAACAAACCACCCCAAATTAGTAAAAGTATTAGTTAGTAAAAGTATCCTTGCACACACTTACTTTTGTGGACTTAATATTCTCTTTCTGAACTTGAAGTAAAACAGCACACAAATGTCAGGTGTGAATATCTGCAACTATTAAATACGCAGTTTTCTTTATATGTGGGATGGTGTCATAACAGTTTATACCTGACACCCCACCTACCGCTTTTGTTACCTGGCAACCGCGTATCTCTGGATGGATGTCTATGCGTTGGTTTAATGCTCGTGCCCTTCTAGCCAAAGCACTGGCAAAGCAATATCTGAGAACGTGCACCTATTCTAGTAGAAGCAAAAGTTTCATGATAAAATTCAGGTGACTACACAGAGACCTACCTTCCTTTCTTTAAGACCAACGCTAGGGGAAATGTTTTAGCAAAGAAATCAGCTCGAAGATTCCACAAGAGACTGACTGATTTTATTTGAAGCCTTGCTCAGGAGTAAAGGGATTGGAGCATGTGGTTAGCATGCAGTGTGGCCGAGAGCCCTGTGACCAGCCGTACAGTTGCACATTCTGGAGTGAAGCTCTTCTCTGTTCAGAGCTCTCCCTCTAAGGCTTTAGCCCAACAAGTTATGCCATATTACGCTGCTTTAAGGCGCGCTGTTAGGCAAAATACCACAAATGCAATTAGGAATTGCGGAGAACTTTTTTTCCCTGTTCTGTGCAAAGAATCCAGTAAGCATCTAGGGAGGCTCTCCTCAGCATTCGTGCAAAAGCTGGTGAGATTCCACGCACGGCTGGAAGAAAATGTAGTCCTCTGGAAGCACACTGCGGGTCAACATTCTGTAAGGCAGCTTTGTAACTAGATGCGAGAGGTTAAATTTCCTTAGTCAAATGTGCCTAGCCTAAGTATCAGCATTTATCTTTTTAAACCTGTACAGCAAAGCGTAACAATGATTTGTACCTTCAGATGAAGGTACTTTCAAATGCCAGGTAAACTAGAGCTGAAATGGAAGTTAAGCTGCTGAACATGTGTATTAATATTTAAACAAATCTTTAAAAAAAATGAACGTGTTATTTAAACACATTAGTTAAAGGAATGTGGAAAGTTCCCCCTATGCTTGAACTGGGGGGATATGAATTCTTAAGACAAAGTAATGATCTGAAGCCAGTGAAAACTTCTTTGTCAGGGGAAGATGATCACATTGCATTTGTAAAGAAAACACAAATAATGGCGGTCTAACTTTCACAGTATCACCACATGTCTTGACATGAAACACTCTCAATTACTTGTCACAGACTCTCAATGAATGACAGAGGACAAGGATGGCCTGCATCTCAGTTATTTTAGTATGTCAAAACGTACTGAAATATTGGGCGTGATTCCTCACGGCCTCACGTTTTCTACAGATCTATGCTTGTACATAATTCAGACTAAAGAATGCTTTATGATCTGCATTCTCGTGGGCGTGACGCAAAATGTGAAATACTACACTAGAAACAACCTGTGGAGGTATCGGGACCACAGAATCTTGTAGCAGGGCAATGAAACCACTTCATTCACTGCATGAGGCTAGTCTCTAATGCTACTGAGTACCTTTCTTTCAAAAAACTACAAATACAGCTTCCAGTCTAAGTAAAACAAAAATCTTCAACATGAAAGTATTTAAAAGAGCACCTTCTCCATGTTTGTCTGTGTACTGGAATGCTTGTACTAAGCGAAGCGTTTCATCCACTGATCTCCCAACAGGAAGGTCATTCATCGTGATCTGTCGAAGGATTCTCTTATCGTCAATAATGAAAAGGCCTCTGTGAAAACATTTTTGGTGTGTGTGTTAGAAAACGGAACTAATAGCAGTGTTGGGTTTACCCACTGTTTTATGTCTGCTGGATGGGAAGAATTTGATCTCTGCAAACACCGTACAATACCCGGCACCTGAGAATACTACTAACCTACTGTTCTTTACCTGGGGTATCAGACGACATTTGCTGATGGCAAGTTAAAACCAAAAAAAGGATAGTTCCTTGCAGAACATAAAACCAAGCTTTGGCAGGCCCTGCCAGGGGATGCTGCAGATGCTATGACGTTACAGGGATCCCAAAAGCAGCTAATCAAGTTTATGAAAGATGCATCTCTGGAGGCCATTAGTTACCCTTAGCTTTGACTCCACCCGGGCTCGGGAGGTCCCCGAGTAACCGCAGTTCTGGGGCATTCTGCATGTTTACCCTGCCCTAGGTATCTGCTGCTGACTGCTGTTAAACAGGGTATTAACCTCGACGCCTGTTCTGACTCGTTATGGCTGGTGTTTTGTGTCCTTCTATATGTATTTTTTTCTCTCAGTATGAATTCCCAAGTAAAAACTGCTCTCAAAGAAAAATGTCAAATGCTTCTTTAGATATAAAGTAGTAAGTACTACTCCAGCAGAACAAAATTAACTGTTACCGAGTGACATACCTAAGTGTATGCCCTTGATCTTCCAGATATACACCATAATCCTTTGAAATCTGGTGTGTCAAATCTGAAAGAAGTGGAATCTTCATAGGTCCAAGTCCCCCTTGTTTTCGAGGAGTATTAATCCTTTGAAAGAAATGAGATACAGATGTATTTCTCACAGAGATTTATATTCCCTACACCAAGTTAAAAGTCACAAACCAGAACAGTACAGACAGAAGGATTTAGTGCAAGTGGCATTTTTCTTCTTCTGCACACAAGGGAGACGAATACTATTTATGGTTCGAGCAAAATGTTCAGTAGATCTTTTGAAGTTTTTGGCCACATCTATTACTAGTGACTTCTTTCTTATCAGTCATATTTGCTTTATACCAATGTGCTCACGAATTGGGAGAGTGTAATGCATTTACAGATACTTGCATCCTTACCTCTTTTCTTTTTGTATTTGAAGTATTTTTTTGGACCGAGACATAATATTTTTCAAGCAGTACATATTAAACAAGCTTCAAAGATAAAGGTACTTGCACTAGGGTTAAAAATGTTTACCACCGAAAAATATTGTAAACGTTTGTATCAAAAATACCATGCTCTTACACATTATGATAGTATCTATGTAGGCTACAAATCCGGGGATACAGTTCTTCAGCTAAGATGGACTCATGAATAATTTTCAGTGAAAGACAAGGATAAGATACATACCATGCTAAGTGAGTAAACTTTGAGTCCACAGAACATGCTACTACTTCGGTATTTATTGCTCTGAATTCTTCAATTCTGTCACTGAAGGCGATTATCTCAGTTGGACATACAAATGTACTAGATGATTTAAGACAAGATAAAGTCAAGATTTCATGAAACATCCAGTAAGTTCTCTGTTTAACTTAAAATTGTGGATTTATCTTAATTGATTTCAGCTTTTACTTATTTTTTATTGCTTCTTCAAGTATTTAACTGAAATGCTGCCTGACAAATCTTCCAGACTCAGACTCTAGCTTAATTACAAACAGTTTATTACTGAAGAAGATTAGAACTTTTTCCACTTCAGAAGAAATGAAGTGGTAAAGATCACAATTTCTAGGGCCCTGAAGCTGAGGGCCAAAAGTCACATTATTTCCTTTATGATTATTAATGCATCTCTGTCCTCTTCATTTTGTGGAAAAGAACGGCATTGTCTGCTAGAAAGCAGAGATGTTTTCGCTCAACCAGTGAAAATTACTGCATTCCAAATAAAGGAAGATAATGTTAAGTATTCTCAGGCTGTCAGGGGATGAGCTGAAAGGGTAAACGCCTTTTCTTAGATACACCACATACGCTCTAGAAAATATAGATGGCAAGCTGTCTTCTATCTGCAACAGCGACTTACAGCATCATACAGAACATAAAAGTTGCCTGACTGGGTACTACAGGCTGAAAGTTGTTTTTTTTTTTTTTGTGTGGAGACACAAATTTGTGGACACACTTATTAGGACAAAGACTGTGTTACAATTTTACCAATGCACGATGAAAACACAAATGCAAAGAGTGTATTTTCTTCTTCCCCGAACCCTCACCAAACAAAAAAAACAAGACTTCAAAAAAAAGAGAAAAACTAATGAATTATGAGTCTAGTGTAGCTGCACTCAGTCTTGGTATATCTCCAGTGGTCTTACTTACAAGTCAAGAGGATAGAAGAAGAAGACAAGATATTTTCCTTCATAATCTGTTAATTTCAGCTCTTTAAACTCTCCATTAATGACTGCTGTTCCTTCCCAGTAAGGTGCTGGCTTGGAGACTGAAATACAGAGAACGTTCAATTAAAAGCCAGAATACGAAGCACGTGCTCAAAGCTGTTCATTAGCTAGCTTGTGTGCAAGGTCAACTGTTCATCCTTTTGCTTGAAAAAAAAACCCTACTGCACGCAGTTACAAAATGCAACTTTCTTAGCACTTTAAACGTTTACAGCTGGCAGAGGTTACAGGGTGATGAAGAGAGGTAGGTTTCAGTACACATGGAAAGCAAATAATTTGACCAACTTGTGCTTATACACGCGCCCTTTGAATCACCGATAATCAAGGCCACAGAAACCTTATCTGGGCATATCGAACAAACAGCGCGTGCGCTACCAGCTCATGGCAGAACATCTGTTAGGCTGAAGGAGAAGCTGGTTAAGGCTCCAGGATCTCTCACTATTTTGTTATGAATAGCTGTCGTGAATCAGAAGCCTAAGACGCTTCAAATTCATATTGTTACTTTTTACCCATAAAAACCTACTTGGAATTCAAGTCCACAAGAAGTACATGCTACAACATATTTATAGACAAATGCCTAAAAATGCAGTGTATATTCATTAAATTACATCTCCTAAACAAATTGTAACTTGAAGATAGTTGTGTTTTAAAAAAAAATCCGATTAAAATGCATTAAATATATTTACTATTCCTATTGAAAGGGATGAACCTTGAACTTAAAATACTAAAAATGATTCTGCGAGGTACAATTTTCATAGTAATGTGAATTCTGAGACAGAGGGTAGGTAGCATGTGCTGGAGATACAAGGTGATCTGAACACACTTGTGATGTCAAGGACATTGACGTACAGCTCCAGGATATTAGGGAAATGCTGCTGAGAAAAATACATGGAATCTTAATTATCATCTGGACGACGATTGCATTGTTGGGCTCTCCTTTTCTTAGGACAACCCACAGCTATAGAACGTGGTTAGTGATGATGTACAACAAGGACCACAGAAAATACCCCAAATCATCAGACGCATCGTGCCCGTGAATGGGAAGGCAGTCTGCTTTGGTTTCGCTTGCTGTAACCCACCAGGGAGGCAGCAATAGAAGTACAGAGAGCCAGTAGGTATGACTGACAATTTCAGTTCACATTTTTTGAGGAAATGCTCTTCTTCCTCTCAAGTCTTCTGCAGAATTCTTTCGGATCAGATTTCAAGCTCCAGACTTCTAACCTTTTTTTTATTGAGTCTTTGCAGGTATGGGACTATCTTCAAGTGAAAGCAAGGATTAATATCCGAGTTATTTCCAGCTCTCAAAAAATGTTTCAAATATGTTGCTCTTCCCCAAATCTAATCTCTTTGTAGCAAAACATTCTCTTCAACTGACCTTCAGATTAGGGGGGAGAAGGAAGAGAAATTAAATAAGATATGTTGTATCTTGAGCCATTTTTAAGCGAAGGTGATATATTTGGTTTAAAAATACTAGTCTAAAATGCTGTAACAACTTAAATTACAAAGGGAGGAAAAACCAAACAAAATTGGTTACAGGTATCTTGACTGTTTTTTTTCTATTTTTCTCATAGCATCTGTTTGCAAAAGTTTCTAACGGAAGTTATGCCCTGGCTCGGCGGAGGAAAGGGATTTAAAGCTGTACATTCTCACGGCGAAGATTGTTTCTACGCGACTTCTCTCCGTTCTCTGGTCTGCAGAACGGGGCTCTTGGAGAGCAGCTGCCCGGGCGAACAGGTGCCCCTCAGCATCTCGCCGCGACTCAGACAAAGATGTTTCGCACCTCGGCCTGCCATAAAGCATGTGCCTGACAAGGCAGCGCGGGCACAAAAGCGAGCGGCAGGCCGAGCCCGGCGATAACGGGTACACGCTTCGGGAGGCGGCTGTTCAGGATCTCTAACCCCAGGGCGAGCACCAGACGCTTCCGTACGCCGTTCAACGCGTTTCCCTTAACTCGGGCGCTATTTCTGGAGCCACAGGCCTCGCTAAACGTCTGGGAAACGGTCATTTACCACGGTGACGAGGTAGGACTGGGAGGGCTGGAGGGCCTTCCCTCCGTCCCTCCGTCCGTCCCGAAGGCCTCCCCGGGAGGCCCTCCGCACGCC
>VZTL01074425.1:329-12198 GCA_013400535.1 Scopus umbretta
AAGACCTTGAATTGGGAATTTTTTGTTTTTTTTTTTTTTTAATATTGCTAAGAGATGGAATTTTCTTCCATATTCTGTAAGCCATAGTAAGTAACAGTGATAATCAGAACACACTAACTGATCCACTGGGGTGTTGAAGGGGTAACTTTCAAGGCTTTTTTTGTGTACCCTTTGAGGCAGTTGCAAAAGGAGAAGTGGATCCTACCCTGCTATGCCTCTGTTCTGACTGCAGAATCTCTCATGGGAAGCATTTACTGATTTGCTGTGTTAGCTGCCCTACCTTGCAGTTTTGCTGGCTTAAAGTAATGCTATCTGATGCTCCTGGGGAATCCAAATCTAAACTATCTTCTTCTAGGTAGTGGTTCCCCTGTAAAATCAAGTGTTTTGAAGCTTCATGTGAGCTGAAGGTTTCTGGACTATGATGATGATCTACGTCCTGCTGCTGTAGAGAATTCCCCTGCCACGATGGCTCCAGTATGCTGCTTTCACTGAGTTTTCTGTACTTCTTGCTGTGCTGTAATAATGCTGCAATAATCACATTGTGGTATTTGCCTTAGCTGCTTGTAGAGCTTTGCTAGGCCTACACATGGTCCAGTCCTGCCTCAAATCCACAGGAGAAACTGTCTTCCTCCTCCCCTTGCTCTCACACCCATGCTGATTTCTCCTAGCAGTTAAACAGGCTGTGGCACAAGTGAACTCAAGGACGCTGATCTCTTCAAAGAAACAGATCTTCCTTTTGTTCTTGTGTCTCCTTCCTCATTTGAAAAACACAAACCCAGCCTGACTACTGCTTCAGAGTGCTGCATGTGTAAGGCAGCTTGCCTACCTGCTTCCCCAAACGTTCAGAAAGCAGGACTGAAAATAGAAACAGGTTCTGCGTTCCATAGGTGTACTTTGGAGGGGAGAACACAAACTCTCTCCTCTCGTAAGCTTTGTGTTTTGATTTAGAAGCAGGTTATAGGAAATTATAGAAGGTGCCCACAAAATAAATGTTCCTTTGTCATCTATGCAAGTGGCTTTTCTTATGGGCATGAATGGTGTGGTGTAGCTCTTCCACTCTAATAGTCCATGCTGCTAGAGCTTGGTAAGAAGAAAAGGTATTAGTCTTTGTTCTTGGATCTTCTCAACTGGTTGGTAGAAGTACATTGCATACATCAGGTTATAAAGCATTCGGAACCGTCTTTCGTGCTCAGCTTCTGGATATTACATAAAACCCATGACAGACTTCCGAGAAAATGTTGGCTTTGTTCAATACCTTACCTTTTGTGGCTGTGAGCCTGGCTTTGAGAAACCTGAGCAGAATGCAAATGTTGTGGAATGCCAGCCTGAAACAAAAACCAAGTCCTGTGAAATACATTAACTGGCTGACGCCTTTCTGGTATTGCTGTCAGAGAGAGGCTTTAATAACGTGTCCTGGCTTGTTTGGTGGCTTGCTTTCAAGCTGTGTTGTTCTCCTGTCTCTGAGGTGCTCAGGCACTGCCAAACCTGTACGAAGATGTCGCAAGCAACTGGATACTGCAACAGAGGGTAAAGCAATGCTTAGTTTAAAACTGCTTGAGGACCAAAATCCTGTTATATGGCACAGAGATCAGGAAATTTTCAGGAGGGTGTTTTATTTCTATTTAGAGGCTAAGGACTGAACTTGGCTAACAGGGAGGTAAAACTGCTGGTAACTCCTTGCAGGGCCTAGTCGTGAAGCTCAGCCAACCACAGTGACCTCTGGTGGCATCGGGTAGCAGAGAAAGTGGTTGACGATTTACCTGTCAGTGCTGTGAGCTGCAGAGGGAAGAATGGGACCCTCTGTCTCTGGTCTCTCCTGTGTCCTATGCAAGATCTGTTCCTCACTGCTGCTGCCAGGCTGAGCTGTGGTCTGCTGCTCTTGGGTGAGCTTGTCAGCTCTGCGGCTCCTGGTGAAGCACTACTCACAAAAAACCCCATTCTCTTCCTCTAGCAGATCTCCTTGAGTAGGCCCTAATGTAACTTTTTTAACCTTTTCTTTAATCTTTAGGTGACTGGGTCAGCATGCTCCTACTCCTGACCCTGAAGTGCAAGGTGTATGTTTTGGCTTGTAGTGTCTGAGGCTGGGTTAAATTCATCCTTCAGCAGTGCAGATCTTGTAGCTATCGGTTATCTGCTACATCTTCCTTCCCGCTTCCCTAACTAGTGCTGAGTTGCCCTTAAGCAAAGGCTGGGTTTCTTCACAATAGCAAAAGAAATAAGTGAGGCGTAAAGGATTTCTTTGGTCCCCTCTGTATCTGCCTCTTACTCCAACCTGGAACACGTGCAATAATGGCCTTTCCCAAAGCGTTCCTTTTGTAAGTTTTCACTGACACTTCTCACCCCGGTGAGGCTCCTCAGCTTTCATTCTGTCCTTGCCTAGAGCTGTCCTTTCTCTCAAAACCAGGAAGCCCTTCCTGAGAGAAACCAATATGCCCTGTTTTAAAATGTGCATTTTTCACTAAGCCTTTAAATGCTTCATCTCTCTTGCTAAAACTGGCAGCAGCATGCCCTAGACTTGCACATGGTACTTGTGGTGTGCTTTATTGTGATTTTGGTTTCTGGTCAGTTTATCCAGTGAACAGTCAGAATAGGAAGCGCTGAGCTTTTGGTAAGTAAACATCCTACAGATAAGTATCATAAGCGTTAGGTCAATGTGTTCTAACTCGGTGGCTGAGATGCACTGATGTAGTCCTGCCTATTTATTTGGATTTTGTCAATATTCATCTGATGGGGTTGTCCCCTCCCACATCTTTGTTTAGTAGGCTCTGATGTTTCAGTTTTCTTGAGAAACAATAGCTCCAACACCACTTTTGTTTGTTCGAGCAGATGCTCCTTCTTTATAATTTTTTTCATTGATCTCAGACCTTGTCTGCTAGCACGTAGCTATAGGCAGACAAGATCTTCCATTTGAGTATGCAAGGCTTTATACTCTTACGCATGCTGGGGGAAGACAACCTCAAAACAGAGCAATAAATTAGCTCATTTTGGGTGTGAGAAGGAGTGGGAGGAAAAAATGGTTGCGTATGACTTGCCTACCTGCTTCAGGACTGGGCTTTCGCAAGTCTGCCTTGTCAAAAAAAGCACCCTTTGCAATTTTTCTGTGGTATCCTTAGTACCTTCTGGTCTAACAACAAATCATCTAATATGCTCAAAACAAGCTGGATGATTTTTTTTTTTTAAATTCTGAATGCTCTGGGAAAACAATAAAGTCATACACAGGAAGCAAAAAAGCAGGTAGTATGTATTGTAGAAGGCAGCTGCTGTTTGCCTAGCTGCCAGTAATTTAGTGAGTTGCATATGATTAGTTCTAAAAATTGTTTACTATGTTGCTGAGCATAGTGTTGGAAAACCTAAGACACTGATCGCCCTGCATCCATCAGTGTTTGTATTGTTCACGCTTCCAACAACTGAATTTTCAAAAATGTATCTAATGCTTTTTGCTGCTGAAATAGCCATCATCAAATGTATTTCTTGAGGTATTTTTGGTGGTGTGAACACTGTAGGGAAATTATTAATTCTGCCATTCTATAAAAAAGGTAAAACTCCACCTTAGGGCAACCGGAAAGGGACTGCGTTTGGAGTTCTGCTTGTTTCCCTTGTGCCGCTGTTCTTTAGCTCATGGCTGAGGAGTGTTGCCAGCACGTACTTTTTCAAGGCTGGAATTGTGAAACTTTTCCCTCCATGTTGAGCAGTTGCTTGAGGTTTTCTTCTTCTGGATATGAGGAGGTTTGAGGGCTTTTTTGTTTGGGTTGTTTTTGGTTTTGTTTTTTTTTTTTCCCCCTGAACTTGGGAAATAATGGCGTTCTCTGATAGAAAGGTGTGGCCACACGTGCTCCCAACAGGCATGCTCCTGCAGCAGAACGTGTCTGGGGCAGGGAGACGGTTGCAGGCAGCAGGAACCTCAGTACCTTTTCTCACACAGTGACTGAAAAAAATTCTGTTCTTATTTTGTAGCATGTTCTAATATGTGAAAGCTAAACAATTTTGTTTAAATTAGTCCACTCTACTGTCATCAGTATGAAATTCAACTCCATGGCAAACGAAAGAAAAAGTGCGATGGGCAAAAGGTGAGGCTGAAGGTGACCTACACCTCTGCCAGGTATGTGCCTGCGATACAAAGCAGCTCTCTGCTGCGCACGGTTCTCCCAGCACACCTTGGTGTTCTGGAAGGGTAAGTTTAGCAGGAGGTCCTCTGTTGCCATTACACTGAATCTACTTTCCTGCTCTTTATAGTAAGAGCAGGAGTTTGTTCCTTGGTACTGATTCGGGAATATGTGCGGGAGAGTGTACAGATTTTGCTAGGACATCAATGAGATGGTTTTCTTTGCATGCAAAGTTAGACGGAATCCCTCTCAGAGAATATCTTCTGTGACAATTGTGCAGACAGTTGGCCGCTTTTGGACACCGACAGCTGAACCGTATTCCTGTTGCATCTTGATGCTTTTTCTCGCTTTTTTGGTCTCTGGTGGCAGTGCGTAGCTTGATGCTGCTCCCAGAACTTAAGTGTCACCAACAGCATGATGTTCAAAAGGCTGGTAAAGAAGTCGTCTAATGTTAAAACTTGCTCCTCTATCGTGTTCCTTCACTTCCAACTTAAAAGATTTCTTTTGCTCTACTGTCTCATCTTCCCACTGTCACGGTATGCAACCTGTCATAGTGACCAGCACTAGTGTTCTGTTGGCCAGTTTAACCACCTGTCATCTGCAGAAGGAACAAGTGTCTGTTTTACACTCAAATAGGAAAAATTAAGAAATTTTTTTTTCAATTGGCAAAAGTGCTTTAACAGCTTAGTGTTTACCAACTAAAACTGAAAACCCCCTAAGCCAATGTAAATCTTACGTTGGGTATCTACAAAGGGATCCTAGTAAATGTAATTCTGCATGAAAACAGTGCCATTAGTTCTGTAGTTTATCATAATCTTCTAATCCAGTGTGTTTGCTAAAAAGCCAAAGCTATTTAAAGCTTTACAGTTGTACAAACCAGCTCAATTTACTTTCAAGCTGCCCTTCAGTTTTACCTCGGTTGAATAGCTGCTGCATGTATTTATGACTTAGCTTAACACTTATCTGTCTTTAAACACAGAATTGATGATACTGAAAAATAGCTTCTCTTCTGAGGAATCCTGGGGAAGCGGAGAAAACCTGACATTGTCAGCTTATGAATGCAATCCACTGGTGTCCTCACTTACACAGCCAGAGAACGGAACCCAGAGCTTGCACCAAGTCAAAATGGCTTTTTTTTAATCTTCAAGAAAAAAACCACAGCTGTCACATCTTATCTGTGCCAAAATATGTTTTGATCCAAAAATCAAAGTCCGGTGGACTGCTTTTTGCTCAGCCTTACTGCTCCTCTGTATTAGTGAACAGTTCCAGAGGTCCATTCGGAAGAGGAATAACTACCTGGGCAGAAGTGACTGGTCTTCCAAGAGAAAATGAAGACTTTACAGAGGACTTTTCTTTTGCTATGCAGCAACATGAAGAAAAGCACTAGAAATGGGCCTGCCTTAAAGCAGAAAAATAAGCTGAGTAAATAGCAAAATGATGTCTTTTTTTTTTTTTCTTATGTGTTGCTGACAAGGCTCATTTCCGATTCAGTACCTTGCTTTAATCATGAAGACATCCATATTTTCAGTCAACTTTATTGATAAAATAAGTTTATTGTACAGTACACAATTCTAGCCGTAAATTTTCTTCAAGCCATCTGCATTACAAAAATAACAGGTATGCAATGAAAAATAGTCACTCCACGCACTGTGAAGGTCCTTTAAAATCCTAAAGTGATCAAGGCAGGGGAATGACAGGGGAGACGTATCAAATGTGAAGACTAGGAGTAGATAAATTAAGTCACTTTTTCTTTTTAATTTACAAAAATAAACACTAATCAAGCATTATTTCATAATAGAGCAACCTTAAAGAACTGCCACAGACTAACAACCCTTTTCTGTGATAGAACTCTGGAGATCGTATTCAAAAGACAAACCAGAAAGTCAGCCATGAAACTGCATTCAGCATTAAATGGATATAAATGCCTCTGATACCAGTCAATGGCTGAAGAGACATGTTTAAAAAGAATAACTTAATCAACTGAACCCAAAACTTCTGGTAAGTTTGCAACAACAAAACACACTCCATTAAAAAAAGATGTTCCTGTTAAGTCACCAGCTTGCAAAGCTACAGTAGAAATGCAAAATCTAAATTATAGAAGCATTGGCAAAGTTTTACAGGTATTAATAGCAGGCGAGTATATTTTGTGCTTGAGCTAAAATGTTCCCCAAGAAATCCCCCCCAGATGTTTCACAAGCTTGGAAATGGTTAAAACTCTCTTTCCCATGCACATGAAAGTCTTCAATATATTCTTTAAGCCTAGAAACAAGCCAAGGTGCTCTAGAAAGAGAAGAAGCAGTTTCTCAGTCTACAAAATATGCTGTGAAAATCTGGAGAGCTTGATTTATCTGTCCTTTCCAAGCTCTTCAACTGCCTTTCCTGGTATATGTATGAATTAATTGAAACCCAGCATTTGTTGTCTCTGCTAAACACTCCTCTTTCGCACCATGTCACTTGTTCCTCTTAAAAGCACTACGGGAAGGAGGGCAGCAACTGAGAGCAAGAGAAGAAAAATACTGAGCTCCCTGTAAGTTAGTTCACTGGGAACTGAAAGTTCACCCTTAGACCTGCGATGCATTTACCTCGAGCCCAGGGAAGCTGTACTGAGTCAAAGGAAGCTGTATTTAAAACTGACACGCTCAGAAGTGCTTGATGCTTAACTCTTTTTGCAGTGTCACAACTGAAGAATAGAATTTGATTTCAGCAATAGTTGATTTCAGAGTAGGAGTTCAACTCATTTTGTTAGGTGAGTTATTCAACAGCCACAGTGTTCAGCTGTGGGTGGCAGTTGTAGTTCTAAGATTTTCTGTGGTTGAAAGCTTGCACTCCACTTCTTTGCGTACACTTTCCTAGGGAAGAATACGCTAACATGCTGGACAAAAAGTGACAATACACATCAATGCTATGAATGCTCTTGCTGCCTTGACTAAGAAGTTGGTAGTCTGACAAACAAAAGCACTTCTTGGCCACAAGCCTGTCTTATGCATAGCACTTCTGTTGTGTCTGCATTTGACATAAGCTGCACTTTGCTCTCGAAAAGCCAATTCCTCTTGGCTTCTGCCAGTGCCTCAGGATTAAAAGGGAGCAGTCTATTTGTCAGTATAGCATACTGAAACTCTTTCTAGTGCAAACATGAACACGTACCTGAAACTTACCTAAAAACCTTCTTGATGACTAGTACTTAAGAAAGAAAGATTAAGAGTATCGATTGCAGGCACGCAGGCTGGCAACTTTGCCATCGAACTTCTTCCTCCGTCCCCCAACCACCTTTCTGCTGCTGCTCTTTGGGTGCTTTCAACTTGCCCTTTCCCAGTTTGGACGTTTGGGCAGGCAATCGGAGAAGAAATAGGTGGGACTAACGTGGCTTCTCATCGATGGAGAACTGAGCCTGGGTTTCTCTCATAAAAGTAAAAGCTAAGGGAGAATGATGCTGTGCTACCTGTGTTCCAGAAAACAATAAAGTGGGAGCAGCTCTTGACATGTTTTGAAGATGCAATTAAGTATATGTATTTTAAAGAATCTTGTTCAATTAAAAAAAAACAACTGAACAACTGCAAAAGCATTACCTCTGTTTAAACAATTGGCCTTGTATTTGAACACGAGATACCCCTCTGGCTAAATTACAGAAAGCCTTAAGGTCTTAATGCTTTAAGGTCTTAATGCTGCCCACGTATCCTTGCCATTAAACAGGTTTGTGGCAAAATGAGAATTTATTAAAAACTTATGAAAAGGAAAAAATATAATGTGGATCATGCACAAAGTATATTCATAAGTTACTGCCTTTTAGCCAGAGATCGGACTTGAAGTCTTCCCTTTATTATATAATAGGTGCACTGAAACTTCGTATGAGCAATAATGTATATAAATTCTGTGAAATCTTGTCTTTTTCTGTAAAATGACTTCATAGAAAAATAATTCCCCACACAGCGCATTAATCCATTTCCTACTGAAGTCAGATCTATGGCAACTAATCTGTCACTACGCTTTTTGTAGAATACCAATTTTAATTTCTTTTATGCAGTATAAAAGCCACTAAACTGGAGTTTAAGATGCATTGGCTTGCTGGTGCCCTATTCAGTAACAAGTGCTTGACAAGTGACCCCTGATTCTCTGTTTGTAAAGTGTGCAATTGAAGCTTGCCGACTTCCACAGTCTTTAGCTTTTCCTCAGGCTCAAATCGCTGCTTGTTACTAATCCTGACAGAGACGTACTCTCTGATGCATCTTCTTTCTTGAGATTCAGGAATGATTCTCTAGTTATTTGAAGAATTTCTCTCAAGCCTTTGTTTTCTTGCTATAACCAGAGGAATAAAAGGCATTTAATAGAACCCCGGAAAGAAATCAGGATAACTACATTACTAATCTCCTCTCCCCTCCAAACATATGTATAAGGATTAAAATACTGAACATTAGCTTTCTGACCTGCTTGCTCTCTTGAATAGGCATTTGTCCTGGTTTCAGCTTCATTCAGAGTTCACTTTCTTCCTAGTAGCTGCTATAGTGCTGTGGTTTGGACTCAGTATGAGAACAATGCTGATAACACCCTGACATTTTTAGTTGTTGCTCAGTAGTGTTTCCACTAGTCAAGGACTTCTTCAGCTTCCCATGGTCTGCCAGGGGCACAAGAAGCTGGGAAGGAGCATAGCCAGGACAGCTGACCCAAACTGGCCACGGGGCTATTCCATACCCTACAGTGTCATGCTCAGTATAGAAACTGGGGGAGTTGGCCGGGGGGGGGCAGTGATCGCTGCTCGGGGACGGGCTGGGCATCGGTCGGCGGGTGGTGAGCAATTGCATTGTGCATCACTTCTTTTGTATATTCTTTTATCGTTATTATTATTATTTCCCCTTCCTTTTCTGTCCTATTAAACTGCCTTTATCTCAACCCATGGGTTTTAGGGTTTTTTTCCCGGTTCTCTCCCCCAGGGCAGGGGGAGGGTGAGCAAGCAGCTGTGTGGTGCTTAGTTGCCGATTGGGGTTAAACCACAACATGCTTTCATGCTTACCTCGAGCTGAATGATACGTTCCTGCTCTTTACAGCCATGCTTTTCATCAATTTCAATGGCTTTTCTCATTACTGCTGCCATTTCTGTAATTTGGTCCACATGTACTTGCAGCTCCTAAGACACAAAATTAAAATAATGACAGCTTTAGTAACATATTTCCTGCATTATTAACCATAAGCAAAGCATTAAATGTGCATTTTGACTGTTGTGCCACTTAACAAATATGTGAACGCAGGCCCAAATTTGAGAAAGCAAGTTCTCTGTAACTTTACAGCATGAGCAGCCACTGTGGTCCTGTTTATTTAAATGAACCTGGTTTGCCACAGAGCGATCCCTTTTATTAGAATTTTATATCAGCTTAAATGACTATGTCTTCCCTAGCTTCCACATCTTCCAAATGGCTACAAGTTAACCACGTGCTTGCTCTGTTGCAGCTATGTATGTACAGCGCTTTGGATACGCAGAAAGACTGAACTCATCTAAGAACAGCAGGGTACGCAATATTCTTCCCATTTGTTTGAAGCCTGATCTCAAGTCCGGCACAGCCAGTACCCGCCCGAGGGCAGGCATTTACGTCTTAAAAAGACCAGGTGAAGCAGTCGTCCTTACAATGTCATATATTAGGAAACTCAGATCTGTGCTTAGCTCTTTTTTAGATTCTTCCTCGTGGATCCACTTCTGATTCCAGCTTATCTGGGATCTGGACTTCAGAGGTCTTTGCTTCAGAGGTCTTTGTCCTGGTTGAGTTGTAAAAAAACCTTCTGTGTCCTTGCTGACCTCTTCCTGTCCGTGCATTAACAGGGGGTGGGTATTTTTCTGTTATAACTAACTAACTACCCCATCTCACCGAAAGATTCAAGAAGGAGATAAAAAGAGCAGTAGTTTGGCTTGCTCTTGTCCTGTTCCTCTCAGGAGCGGGATGGTAGCAGCCATTTACATAGGCACAGCAGCCTTTGCAAGGAAGCTAGATTTTATGTAACCTTCACTCTTTGTAGAGAAGCGATCTCTTACCTGGACCTCGTTGGTTCAGGTGATAGTTTATTTTCTCGCTGGCCAGCTTGCCAGCAGGAAATGCTTAAAGGGTCACTACTTCTTTTCCCCTGCAGGTCCAGATAAAGAGCCTACACCTTTGGCAATCGCCGCTGTTCAGTTAAGACAAATATTTTAATGGTACTTCCGGAAGCCTTTATTTTTCATTGTCTTTTCCTCAACTTGTCTTTTATTCCAACTCTACTATTGTGCCAAGTCTGACCTGACCTTTGGACAAAAGTCACAATAGTTACTAACTGCTATCAGCAACAGCAGAACAGTAGGACTGAAACGAAGAACAGTATCGACTAAAGTTAAATCCCATCTTCAAATTATGAATTTGACTGGAGATCCATACATCTAGCAGATGACCAGCTTGCCTTTAAACTACCAGAAATGATTAACCTACCATAAAAAACTGTCTCACTTGGAATCATAAACTTTACCTGATCAAAACAAATATACTTTACTAAAATGAACATTGGCCCTTTCCATCCTTCCTTCTCTGCCATTCCAATTGCCAAAGCTATGGTTTAGCTGTATACTCATTAAACGCCCACTCATGGCATAGAGAGGAGAGGAAAAAAAAAAAGGGGGTGGGGGAAGAAATTGCTGTCAATACTTACTTTCTTCTCAGTTTCCAGTGAAAGTCATTACATGCAACACTTTTTCAATGAAAAACTAAATTTAGCGTGAAAGGAAGCTGTGATCAGTAGTAAAAGAATGAGTTGACAAGGATGTACCCTTGAGAAGGACTGGGAAGGAGTTAGTGGTTTTTAGATATACTGCTGTCCTCCCTACTTCCTATGTTGTGAGCTTACATGGCTTCTTGATCAACACGATTTAGGGCCTGTTCGAATGTCACTAATATCAGATCAGATTCTAAAGCAAAACTGTAAGGTTCTAGTCTGGAAGGCAGATGTGTAAAACTTAGATGCTGTAATATCAAACAATGCAACCAAAGTGTTCTTTATGAGGATAGCCTCAAGCATCTACGAATGCTTTTTGTACCGCTCTCCTTTTTATTTGCCATTCATTGGGGTTTTTTCTCCGAAGAGGGGGGAAAAAAAAAAATCCCAACACATTTTTAGGCCCTGTTTCAGTTGAGTGACTTCAAACAGCACACTTGGACCAGGGTCATTACTATCAACACATGCTTTTCTCCTGCATACAACACTGCTAAAAGAGATTATTTTTCTGTTTAAAGGAGGTACTTGTTGATCTGCAGAATTCAATGATTTTTAATAACCTTTTGTAAACAGGGACTAAAGTTAATAGCTCCCACTTGAGAGAACAGTAATTACTGGTAACAGTGAGATTAATTCTTTAGGTATGATGGATTTCTTAGTTAACAGGAGAGAAGTATTTAAAAACTGATTCAAGATCGTTCAGTCTTACTGAATGTGAAGACTGATCAGAAGAAGAAATAATGAAATTCCAGAAATCCTAAGTGTCAGGATAGGGGTCATAAATCCTCTTTATCAAGTATTCTTGTGGGAACAGATTTAACCAAAACATTGAAGTCTAAATCTCCTATTTAAATAATGTTGTTCAATATTTTTTTCTTTTACCTCAAGCTTTTAATCGCTAAAGTGTTCCTAAATAAAATTTCAAGGTCCATTTCAGGGTGGATATAATTCTACCCTCTCCCAAGGCTGTAAAATATGTCACACTATATGCTAAGGTAACTTCTTTTGGAAAAGATATATACCTATCTTTTTTTTTTTTTTTT
>VZTL01074426.1:16304-27363 GCA_013400535.1 Scopus umbretta
GGGGGGGGTCATCCCGCCCAAATCGTACGCACCCGCGTGGTAGCTTGTCTTGGATTTATACAGCAAAGTGTTACATACACATAAGGTTTCCCAATACGCCTATACATATGCATGACCTGTCCCCGCTTCATATTAAAATTAGCCCCAAGAAGTCGTTTCCATAAACTCCTCCCAACTGCGCTTGCGCAGTGCCTCCTGGTGGTGGTCGCGGGGGGTCATGGGGATGAAGGCTGGTGATTCCTTAAGCCCCATTTCAATGCTTCATAAAATAACTTTGAAGAGAGTCACGGACTGTAACAACTGCTTCCGCTTATTTTCAGTGTAGAACTAGCGTAAAAGTGTTGAATAACAGAAGACTAAAAGAAAAAGATGTTAGAAGTACATCCCCTGATTTCTTTCATTAGAAGAAATTGAATATTAACATGTACAGAAAGGCTATCACTTAATCTGGGCCTCGATCACACAGTTGCTAAAGAACTGGCTGTGGTATTGAGAGAAGACAGCTTCCCTTTCCTGTTAGCTGGTGGCCATTGCTCATAGGAAAGCCAGCAGAAGAGCCCTTTTGGAGAAGTTCACTGCTTAGCTTCTATACTTTTCAACAGGAATTTGAGCAAAAGCAGTTGACCTTGACCTGAAGTGCATAAGGAGCGCTCCCATGATCTGTGCCATGTTACTTTGAAGGGAAAAGCATCTTACATGATCAGTCTTAGAAACCAGGTGACCTCTTTGGATTAAAAAGTAGTTTAAAATAAGTGTCTCCATTGTTTTGTTCATTGTGGGTTTTTGGGGTTTTTTTAAAGCCCCTAATGCAATACATCTATGTAAGTGAATCGGCTTAAAAACCTCTTTCAGGTTGGATCAATGTGTAGTTTTTTTTCTAGGCAGTGAATATTCCTGAGGAGTATTTTTTGAGGCTAAATGAAAAAATACTGAGAGAAATTCAAATATAAAATGGGGGAAATCCATGTAAGAAATGTCTGAAAACGTGAACTGAAATATGAACAAGCATGTTCCTACCATATAAGCACTGCTTTTTTTATTCTCTTCCAGGAATATCTATTGGTTTAAGGTTTTTTGCCCAGTGTTTGCAGAACATAAAAGGATATTTGGAAAAGAGTACTTGTAAAAACTGCATTTTACAGTTGGCTGGAATAACCATTGCAAAACCAATGCGATTCTTTTTGTTGTGCTATTTACAACTAATATTACAGTTGTTCTTTGTCCCTAGGGAAGTACTTTATAGTCAGAAAGAGCATTATGCTTCATAATTTATAACTTCTACAGTCATTTGTTAAAGAATTAGGAAAAATAGAGAACTTTTTTTTCAGAAGAAGTTAGTGTTTTAAATGCAATAATTAGAGAAAACGGTGGCTTGATTTCCTATTAAAATTATTTTCATGTATGCTTTTCTTAATCATATCTAATCAAAGCGATGCCTTTTTAATTGCACCAGAATCATCCAATGGTGAGATTGTTACCGTTATGTAAGAAAAGGCTTCCTACGCTATGGAAAGCTCATTTTGTTTGCCGAGTTATTAAGTGGCTTTTCCTTTTTCTCAATCTAGAGATGTACTCACATGCCCATTGTGCTGGCAGTACGCCGTCCTGCTTAACAAGTTCAGTAAGCCTGCTGAACTGGAGAACACCTTGCGTGCGAAGGGATGTCATCCTGCCTTTCAAGGACCTTTGCCCTATCTTCCGGCATCGCTGAAGTGTTACATCAGGAGAACTCCTGGGAGATTCCCTGCCCAAAAGCACCGGGCTGGTAAACTGAAAGAGTATTATCTGCTGAATGCTGCTTCGCTGTTGCCGGTGCTGGCATTAGAAGTGAAAGATGGGGAAGACATTTTGGACCTTTGTGCTGCACCAGGGGGTAAATCAGTAGCTATACTGCAGTGTGCCTATCCAGGTAATGTATTGAGGTGCTGTTGGAAGCTGATCCCTGGCTCTGTGCCTTGGCTATTTCAGTTGAGCCTGTGTTTTGTACAAGATTAGGATTGGTGGCGAAAAACCAAACAACAGTTTATATTCCAGGTAGTTCCATGCTCTTTGCTAAGGTCTGTATGAAGTCCGTTTGCCTAAAAGAGGATGAAAAATGCAGTAGTTATTTAAATATAGGTTACTGCAGATTGACAGACAAAAGTGGAGTAGCTTTATGTTTTTCTTCCTCCACTGGTTCCCTTATTACTACTTCTCAAGAAGTTACTTAAAATCATGTAGGTTTCTTGGCACAGGGAGGTAAGTAATCTCTAATCTTAGAATACTTGTACTTTTTTTTTTTTTTTTTTTTCCCCTTCTTTTCCTCTGCTACCTCACTGGCCAGTGCTATGCAAATTGTGTAAGTAAATTTAAGTGTACTGATGTAAAGCAGAGCATAACAAATTAAATGTGCAAGATCTAGGCAGAGAGAGAAAGCTTATGATGAGGAACTGGTCTATATCACTATTTAATAAGCTCTGTGTCTGAATCCAATTAGATGCTGCAGAAGGGCACTAAGATAATCACAGTGTTTAGAAGGCAACAGCAAGCAGCAGCTCAGTTCTTCCAGGCTAGGGAGTTAAAACAAGCTGTGATTGCTGTTTCCAAGTTTATATGTTAGCTTGGGTAGTCACTCTTTCAAAATGTTCACAGGACCTTATGTTCTTACTGATGAGACCATTCCTATAACCACCTGCACTGTTGATTACAGCTGGTTCTCCCTGCCTCTTCTAGAGGAATGAGGTGATGCCAATGAGGTAGATTAAATATGGATTGTCCTTTCAAAAGGTTTGAAAAAAACCCTGCTTTTATCCCATGGCTGCTTCTGAAGTTACCAAATTGTTGCTGAGAATGTAAGATGTAAGGAAGTTGATTCTTAATATACCTCAGTGAATGCTAAGACGTACTGTATTGTGTGTAGCAAACATGGTGTAGGACAAACTATGAAAATAGACATGAAAATAGAAATTTTATTAAATTAGAAAACAGGACTAAGAGGAGTAAATATGCTGTGTTTCTGGTCTGGGTACAAGCAACCTCAGTGTTTCTTCAGAAGGTGTAACTACTCTAGCTACATTGTTAAAAGTAAGTGCAACCAAAGTGTTTTGTTGAAACACTTCTGGCTTAAATTTCCAATAAGGGGTTCCACTGCTCGGCTTAGGGTACGCAAAACTGATGTTTTATTTTTATTTATTTAAAGGGCAATTAATTAATTAACAAGGGGCATGTACTTCATTTAGACAACGGCTCAAGGAGCCCTGAAAGGCACTCACTTAGCACTGGTCTTTGGATATGGATCATGTTTAAAGTTTGTTTGACTGTGGAAGTCTATTGCTACAGTATTTCCTAGTAAATATTTATGGATTGCTTTGTAGGAGCATGTTGAAATTTACTCGAGTTTCTAAAAAATCAGTAGTGTTATAAAATGTGCAATAACATAAGCACATAAGGTGTAAACTCTATGGCAGTCATGGCAAAACAGTCAAACTTCTGAAATTGGTGTCACTCCTTACGTTTTAAAAAAACAAAGCAGAAAAAAAAACCATAAAAGACTTACTTTAGGGTGTTAACTTTATTTTTTTTTAATTTTCTAAGGTCAGTTTCATTGTAACGAATATGATGATTTGAGGTCAAGATGGTTGAAACAGACAATAGAATCCTTCATCCCGGATCCTTTGATTAACTTAATAATGGTCTCTAAACTGGATGGTAGACAGATTGGAGAACTTAAGCCTGAATTGTATGACAAGGTAACGTTATTACTTATTAGCAAAAGGTATTTCTGCTTTCTGCTGCTTTTTCTTCCTATGCTGTTCTGGTTTTAATTTTGTTTTGTTTCTTTTTCTTTTTTCTGGCCCCCACAAAAATATCTGACCTACCAAGGGGAACCAAGGTCACGTACAGGATTTGCAGAGCCTCAGGAATCATTTTACGAAGCCTCTTGTGCATTTATTTGTGTGTTAGATGATTAGCCTTGGTAGTGAATTCTGAAGACCTTGTAGCTGTGTTCTTTGCATGATGTGTAATTAGGAAGGCGGGGGGGAACGAATGAAAGCTATTCAGGTAGAGGGTATTTCTGGAGCAGTAATCTCCTTCCACCCTGCCCCAATAATTCCACAAAAACATCTCAAAATAGTAATTAGATCATTTCTGCCCCTAAAATGGAAGATAAAAAGGCTGTTTTAAGTGTTTGCAAATGTTGAGTAGATTTTTGGCACACAGTGTTCAGAAAGTGAATATCTTTATTGTGAATTGTCTTATTTGTTCTTACTTATTGTATAGGTACTAGTTGATGCTCCTTGTTCAAATGACAGAAGTTGGCTATTCTCTTCTGATATTCAGCAAGCTACGCTTAGGCTAATACAAAGGAAGGAGTTATCGTCTCTACAATTCCAGCTGCTAAGGTGAGAAGTGCAAAGGAAAGCTATTAAGGAGCTTTTCGTAATTAATAAAAATGACAAGGGCAAGGTTTGTCATGTTTAATAACCAAAACCAGGTTTCACCATATGAAAAGAATGTGAAGAATATGTTGTTGCAATGCTTTTTAGAATAATCTGTTGATCTAGGTTAATGGGAATATGGTAGTTTACACAGGGTAACAGAAGCAGTGAGGCCTAGGTCCTCTACTACCATACTGCTGTACGAGTCCTCTTAACTCGCTTATTCACATATACGTCCATTTTCAGATGACTCAGAACAGTCTGGTACCATGTCAAAATGTTTTTGGTGGCCACAGATAAAATGATTTCAGATATATTCCTCAGCTGAAGCAAAAACAAGCGTGTAATTTTTAATAGTTGGGGTTTTTTAACTATCTGTGAAAGTAGTCTATAAACCTGCGAAGCTAGGCATTCTCCCCCAAACTCCTTTTCTTGTTGTTGTTCTTTCACAGAACTATCCCTTACGGTTCTTTATTACAGTCTTTTTGATAACTGAGCTGTAAGTCAGGGCTGGTTACCAACCATCACTTAGGTCATTGGTTAATGCTGCTTCAGAATTTGCTTTCTGGGCAGTTTATATGAAGAGATTGAGTCCGCTATTGCACATTCTTGCTTGCTGCTTGAATTTAATACCCGTTTGACTATTTGTAGCACAGGAAGACTACTGATCATAATTGATAGGGTGAAAACTAAAAGAATGTGGGGTTTGGTGGGGCAGAGAGGATTGTTTGGTTATTTTTCAAGAACATCCACCCAATAATCCAAATCAAGGTTGGCATGTATTACACTTTTTTAATTATACCGGCCTTAGGCTACCATTTGTGAAGCATTTCAAACCCTACGGTTTTTCTCGTTGGGCAAAAGCAAAAAAGTGACTTCCCAATAGCACCTTCTAGACTTGAGTGGTTTTTTGCAAAGTAACAGTCACACCTGAAGTCCATCTGTCAAAGCAAATTGAGGGAAAAATAACATATTATGAAAAAGAAAGTTTTTATGGAAAGTTCCCATTGCAGCAGTTCAGGATAGTTTTGCATGACTTCCAGTTGAAAAAGGCCTAGCAGAAGCCTATGATTTATAACTGAAATATGAGTATCTTATTGCAGTAATGCATCATGTCACCCATTTCCTTTGAAGAAATCAATCACATTTAAAATACTGACCTGTTTCAGTTTTCCCTTTTCAATATTTGACATATAAAATCCAATTTGTGAACCCCTACCAAAAGAAAGCATATATCATGCAGAGAAATTTTGAGAATTTGCATAAATCACTCCAGATTGTAATCCTGAAGTGGAGAACTCATGACAGCAGGAACGTTGTTTTTAAAAAAAGAGGCATTCCTGTCAGCCCAAATCAGATTTAATTGAATTATTCCTAAATCAAGAAGACAACTTTGCTTCTGTTGAAAGTACACTTTACTATAGCAACAGCAATAAGAATTAGATTTGTAAGGACAAAATACTTTTGATATGTAAATTGAAGTAAACAGACGGTAATTTCAATTTCATTGCTTAACGCAGGTATGAGTAGTTCTGTAAATTGGCCAATCTGTTGTTATATGCACTGGAATTTTTTTGTCTTTTAAAAGAAGTTTGAGCATAAGAAATAAAGGGTATGTTCAAGGGTTAGAGATTACAAGTGTTATTGGGTAAAATATTTGACATATATTTAGTAAATGGTATAGCTGTCCACTGTATTGTTATTGTTCCTTTTTATCTGATCACTTTGAAATTAATTTCCAGTACTAAAAACATCTCCGATTCTGTGTGAAAGGGAAAAAGGAAATGATAAAATGCGACCGGGAAAGGCTAAATGATTCATGCAAGTGCATTAGGAGTTTGGCAAAACTAGAATTGTGGAACGCTATCCTATCCAAGCCGTTGTTTTATGGCTCGGGTGCATAATTATAATGCATAATTTAGGGAGCTGACGCTGGCTTACCTATTCAGATGACCTGGTGCTTTATGCTTGCGGGTGCTTCTCACCTTGGTTCCTGTATCTGTAAAACAAAAACAAGTATAAAGCTGGATCCCAGCAAGTTTGTTCAGAGTAGTGTAAGAAATGTTGTGTGATTGGAAGATGAAGCATTATTTCAGTTTAGCAGTAGTATTAAGTATGAGGATAACACACAGATGAGAAGAATGAAATGCGAGGGAGAGTTCTATTTTCATTTCTCTGTCAAGTGACACTCAGCCCAAAATTTGAGACTCCTTCTTTCTTAATTAAGGAAATGCTCCTCTTGTAATCTGTTTTTCTGGGCTTGGTCATCTTGCACTCTTTCTTGTTTTGTTTTGGTTTTTTGGCAGATCTGCTTGGTGGGGGAAGCTGGGGACATCAGAGAGGAAGGAAAAGTGTTTTTTTGCAATACAGTGTATTTTATTAAGTACATAGAGGCTTCAGAGAATGAAGATCTCAAAGTGTTGAAACTGATGCAGTGATCTTCCTATTCCAGTCTAAATAAAATCCAAAATGTATATGTGGCATAAATGCTGAACAGCAAATTTTATAAGCAGTGAGGGCACCACTGAAGGAAATTGAGATTGTAATGATTGTTAATACCGAAACCAAAGCATCCCTGCTGAGTGCTATAATCCGAGAACACACTGTAAATCTTGTTATTATTTGGAGTGTTCATGCAGAAAACAAATTGCAAAGTAAGGAAGGAATGTTCATTTCCTAGCTAGCACAAAATGCAGTGGTTCCCGTAAGTGAATTTACCAATGTTATCAGTTCTCAGACAGAAATTAAATTTTGGGTTAAGCTCGAGTGCATAATAACTTAATGGTGAAACTGTTACGGATGTTGTAATTATTCCTAGACCAGTTACTGCAGCTGAAAGAAAGTGTTAGGGTTCAGCTGAAAATAAATCCAACAGGATACAATTCAGAAGATGCAGCAAAGGCATTCAGACTACTGTAACTCTTCTATACACAACATCTCTCAGTAATTAAACAGCCCTGATTGGTGTTTCATAGAGTTCTGGTCCACAGGACTTCAGACTAATTTTAAAAGATACGTATTGGCTGACTTGCCTTTTTTATCTCTTTTTCTCCCTAGTAGCTTGCTACAAAGGAGATTGTTTTGAATACCTAAGACATGTACACACAAAGTGAAGAGTTTTGGAGGAACTTGGGGTGCATGAGAAGTTTGAAGTATGCTTTGGATTACTGGTGGCAAAATAAGCCATACAAAATGCTGATTTTCCTAGTTGATCTCTTTTGAGTTGTATGTATTCTTATTTTTCAGAACTCAGGATGAAGCATTAAACTTGGCTTGAGAAATCCAGAAAACACTTTATTCTTCCTAGTTAATGAAATGTTTCAATCCCTGTTTTGCTTATAAATATGATTTTTAAGGAACTGTGTCTGGTTCTGTATAACAGACATATCTCCTTTACAAACCCTATGCAAGTGGAGCGCAATAGTGAGATAAAAGGAATGTTTCCCTCTGTACAAAGAATTTTTTTTGCTTTGGATATCAATCATAACATGGTATTTGAAATTGCTGATCTTTTTCAAGAAAAGGTTACCAGAAGTTTTGAGGGTTGGGTTTGGTTTTTTGGGGTTTTGGTTTTTGTTTTGGTTTGGGTTTTTTTTTCCTCTTATTGAATAGTTTGGGAGGCAGAAGGGCTGCACGCATGCTTTTACTTGGAAGGAAAAATACAAAAACCTCAACCCAAATTTCTGAACCTATTTTTCTGAATTAAAGGGTCCTTAAACCGTTAATTAATGTCATATATAAGTAACCAGGTGTTGTGCAAGCAGCTTCATAAAGCTTTTGATCTGTGTTTGTCTTGCTTCTTCAGTCTCGGAGCAGAGACTGCTGACAACGCAGCCACTTGGTATGGTGGTTTACCAATCTGCACACATGGGAAGTAAGATGAGATTGATGTTTTACCTCAAGTCATCAGGTGGAATTGGCAACCTAAGTCTCTAAAGGCTAATCTACATGCCACAGGATGCACTTTATTTTCTCCAGTCCAGACCTTTGAAAATGGATCTTAGAGTAAGCATTAAAACTTTTGGTAAAAACGTAGGGGACACATATAACAAACCTTAAGTTACAAGCTGCTCTGTTTTCTCTGGTATGTAAAAATTAGGGATATGGTTTCATAGCATATGCATAGTTGTAGATTTATTTGTTGAAAAATAGTCTTTTTCACATAGTGTGTAGTACATACTGTGATTTACTGGAAAAAATCTGATACTCTTCCTCCCGCAGTGTCACCTCTGTGTTCTCACTGAAATTTAGAGTTTTCCACATGTACCTAGGGAGGAACTGTGTGCTTTTAATTGTGGGTTTTTTTTGTTGTTGTAGAATGAAGGCGAAAACTGTTTTTTATTGAGATACCATCATATATTTACCATGTGGTACCACTGTACCATTTCTGCTTTGATTAAGACGAAGGCCTTTATGGCACATGGGCATGTAATGATGAAGTAAAAAGGAAGATCCTTGCAATTAACTAGTTGTCCTGTCCAGGCAAAGTGATTCAGTTTTGTTTGTGATTAGCTACTGATGAAAAAAGTCTCAGCCTTTAATGTTCATTGCAAAGGCAAGGAGAGCCAGCAACTTAAGCCTTTAAAAAAAATTACCATTGTAGAAGTCGCTTGAGTTTTAGTGTCAGGCATTAAAAGGATGGTGAGGCTGAATGTCATGGGGGAAGGAGAAGCACAAGGGAGTCCCTTAAGAAATGCAGCAGCCATCTGGTGCCACAGGTTTCCATGACCAGAGTACGCTGGACTCCTGCACAGGAGCTCCCTCGGGGACTTTTTGGAGTGACCTGAGGGAATCCTGAACCGTGGCACCAGAGGTGGAGAAGTGGGCTGAGGGAGGAAGTTTAGTGGATTCCATTTTCTGTGGAGAAAGAAAAGAAGATACACAGGAAAGCTGGGAAAACAGCACTGTGTGTTGCTTCTCTGCACTATTTTTCATCTCTTTCCCTGGAATTTTTTCTCTTGCTCCTCTGTAGCTGACCACTTAGTCCACATGTTATCCTTAACTGTCTATAGTCAGTTAGCTCCACCAGGAACTTGTTAGAATTGCAACTGTTGGACCAACAAATCTTCTGTGGGTTGTGTGGATGATTCCTTCTTTAACCATTTTCCATCTTGGAGAAGCTGAATAGTTCACATAGACTGCTGGCCCCAGGCTCCAAACTGGGTGTGCTCTTCAGAGTGTCTTGCTGTGCAAACCGTGTTCCCTCTCTGTGCATCCTTGCCGTGATGGATGAAAATGGTTAGATAGCTGCTGACTGGACAGGGAGCCTTTATTTTTTTGTGCTAATTTCTTATGATTAAATGCGGCGTGTTTGTGCTGCACCATTCTGCAAAACACCGTTGGTTATATTGGTGGAGGTATGAGTCGTTTTACTGAGATTTTAGACTCATGGTTTGAATTTCTCCACAAAGAGTGAGTGCTGTGGCCGCTGTTGTGGCTCCATGTTGTCTTCCATCAGAGGTGTTGAAATAAATAGCTTGTGATTTTAAGTACTGCCTGGTTCCTTAAGCCTTTGACAGTGTCCTGTGAGTAACTTACAGACAAAGTCCCTTATGATATGTTGCAAAACAAAATTTATTGAATTAATAAATAACAGCACAAATAAATAAATAAGCTACCCGGGAGCTAGGCAGTTGTTTTGGGATCAGAGATTTAAATTCAGACACAAATTTTGCTTTAATTTCACTTTCAGTCCTTTCTATATATATGTGAGTTTCATAAGCTGTAAGGAAAAACGCTAACTCTGAAGCTGTGTGGCAAAGTCTGTAGTGGGCTTCAAAGATCTTTTGTTCTCCCTTCTCTAGCTGAGAAGGTTCTACTTGGGCTATATATGTTTTTCTTCTTGTAAATAATAAGTTTAAGTTGGGGAAAAAGGATGGACCTCTGAGAGTATGTAAGGTAAGAAGGTAATTCTGGGGTGACTAAAACACAGAAAGATTGAAGGTTTGTCACAGCAGGAGAAGTGGACTACCTCTGGCTGCTGGAGGCTAGCCAGCTAGAAACAACCTTGCTGGTAGTGATACTGAGCGTGTGGAAACCCAGCATGTGAGTGTGCGAGGCAGCTGCAATGTCGACAGTGGAAGCAAAGGTCTTGAGTGTTGCTTTAGCACTTGAGGCTCTTAAATCTGAGAATGGCAAATAAACTCACCTATTACCGTGACGAGGGCACTGCAGTTCTGGTACTGCGAAGGATATCTCATAGCTCGGTGTTAACAGGATGAGTGTTTCAGAAGTCACCACGCATTAGAAGAGGAAGCTCAGCAGCGTTGAACTGAAGGTTCTGTCTTTGCTTTAGAAGAATTTAAAATTGTTTTCTATAGAAATGATATTTATCAGAATTTTTGGGACAAATTTTGGCCAGAGCAGAGCAGGGTGGGGTTTTGTGGTTTGTGGGGTTTGGTTGTTGGTTCTTTTTTTGGTGGCTGTGTCTACTTTTCTTTATAGTTCAATCTAATGCTGAAAAAAAGCAGCTCACTTCATGTTTCTCCTGTTGCTACCGTGTTGAACTGCAGCGTCTCTCCACAGTGGCAGCGCTTACTTAGAGAGGAGCAGAGGGTATGCTTGGGGTATGGAGAGAATACTTGAACTAATGTCTCTGTCTCCTGTGCACCTCTGTCACCACCTGGCATTAAGTATTAAAA
>VZTL01074426.1:27486-50419 GCA_013400535.1 Scopus umbretta
CAGCAAACCCTGTAACATGGGAGCCATATTACCACGATCTATCTGGACACTTGTAAGAGGAAGAAGGAAATGTGTGATACTTTTCATCAATAAAAAGAATAGGATTGGGGATAAAAGCAAATGAGATGTTTTGTTTCTTGATTAGGTTATAAAAGGGTTGACAGTTTTTGTTCTGATCAGACATATTATCTTGCATATCGAACAGAAATATATCCTAGTTGCCAAAAGATGGCACTGTTGAAGTGTTGTATTACTTCAAAATTGCCCTAAAATATATGTAATATTTTTGCTTTAATACTGAAAATGGTTGAATGATTAACATAATTAATGCTGACCCTTCCAATGGCATGCAACACAAACCCAAGCACAGGAGGAATAGGCTGGACATGCAGGTGCTACCTATAGTATGAAATATGTATTTATTGTCTGCCTATTTTTAAAAGGATGTTTGAGACACCAAGACTTTTAGAATCAACTAAATGTCAGCCTGTCATTTAATTTTTTGTGAAAAGTTGTTTTTTGGGGTTCTGGCTCACTACATTTTAGTCGCATGTAAGAGTTTTTTTGGGTTTAGAGTTGTTGTGTGGCTTTAAGTGGTCTTTTTCCCCTGAGACATTAAATAATATTACTGCTCTGTTTTCCCTTATTTATTGTTAGCATCTTCTCCATTGTTAGATTTCAAGTAAATCTTGAGAAAGAAACCAAACAAAACTGCTTTAAAATAATGCATTTCTTTTTAAAAAAAATCTTACCCAGTACTCCTGTAATATAAGGGGTTAGGATAGATTACTCTAATGCATGTTCTGTACCTCTGACTTCCATAGTACAATATGTGCCATTGAACCTGTATCCAAAGACACACACTGCAAAAATATAAAGTATTGCTAATAGGGTTTTTTTTTTTGTTGGGGTTTTGGGGTGTTTTGGGGGTTTTTTATTATTTTTGATAAAACCTTATTTAGCATGAGGAGGCGAGCAATTTGCTTGTGGTAAATTGTTTTAGAGTACTCCCTGAATGGGATGGAAGGTAACCACCCCTTTGTTTGGATTACAGATGTGTCTTGCGCTTTTGTGCTGGAAAGATTTAAGTGTGGATTTGGTGGCTATAAAGTGATAATGTCAGTAGTTCAAAGCAAGTGTGGAAAAGCATCAGGCAACTTTCTACAGAACAATGTGCTGGTGAATCTCACTCCATCCTGCAGTTTTCCAGCTACTGTAATTCCAAGCAATTGATGATTTGAAAGTATCATTAAAATTTTGGACGTCAGTAAAATCTCCTAAATTGTGATATGCTGATAGGTACTAACGTTGTGTTCAGAACCCCAGAAGAGCTGACTTTTTTTTTTTCCCCCTTGGTTTAGCATGTATGTCTCTTGTAACAAACATGCAATAGTACTTGCGGTTCTATAAGGTAATCACTTCTTTTGCATACTGTTTTTTATTGTCGCCTGGAAGAATGAACCTTAGGGTCTTGTATACAGGCTTTACGTGGCAAGTAGGGCATGTTAACAGATTGTTGTGCATTTCACCAATTTTAGCCTTTTCTGCTATGCCTTGACTATCTTGTGGCGCTAAAACAGTAACCTCACACTTGTGCAGTGGTGTGGTATGATAGTATGCACCAGAAAAGCTGGAGTTACACATGCCAGCTGCCAACAGTGGTGCTGCTTCTTTAGGGTCTTGATTGCAAGTACTAAGGGGTTGTCATGTTACTAAGTCAAGAATGGTTGTAGGGAAAGGTGAACAAGTCATGAGGCTCCAGGAAAAGTTTCCTATGCTTTTAATGTGTATTCTTACTTGTCTCCATATGAAGCTTGACACTTTGTAGTATTAGTGCCTGTAACGTGTAAAATTCAATATGGCAAATGTATATACCTGAATTTAAAATTTTGGAATGAAGTATAGCTAGATCTATATTTAAACTGAAAGGTTTAGTTCTTTAATAAACATGGAGAGAACAATATCTGCAGATTAATTACCTTTAAGTAATGTATTTTATTTGTAAACAATGTATGATAGTGAAAAAATAGTTTAGGGTCCTTAGCATCCTTTTTAATCATGCTAGGTTTGGAGCCCATTTTTGTAAGCCACAAAGTACCTTGTAACAGGCACTAAATTCCTTCAGCTAAATCGAGCTTTAAGTAAGGATTTGGGGGATAATCAAGATGCCTAATGTAAGAGCATTTTCAGATGGTGGAGTCATAGTAGCTGTGGTAGGTTCTGCCAGC
This sequence comes from Scopus umbretta, assembly GCA_013400535.1. Lineage (NCBI taxonomy): Eukaryota > Metazoa > Chordata > Aves > Pelecaniformes > Scopidae > Scopus > Scopus umbretta. The sequence continues at coordinate 29,715 of VZTL01074426.1, forward strand.
TGTCTGTAAGTTAGGCTCCAGCTCTGGCCTATCCCTTGGATAAGCTTGTTTCCCTCCGTTGATTATAGAGGAAGACTGGTTTCTTAAATTTATTTGAACAAACTCTCTTATGAATGAATTCTCTGTCATGCTGATGATGAGAGGACCAAAATCCCTGATCTGCTTAGCCCAGCACAGTATCACCCTGTGACTTTGAGCCTAGCACTTCTTCACTTTGAATTTTGCAGCTCGGTGCAGGTTTATCAAAAGCCAAGCACGGCTTAATCAGGGATGGCGGTCGGTTGTCTTTGAACACAGCCACTGAAACAACTGTTGCTGAACTTGACAAGATGGATAGATACATTGATTAACCTTGCAGCACAAAGTAAGCCTCCTTAGATATTTTTAATTCATGACTTAGGTTCAGAATAAAGATAACTGCACTGAGCAGCCTGGCCTTTTTGGGTCACGGGCCAGTGAAGATTCCCGAGCGAAGGAGGCTTAGAGTTAGGAGGTGTTTGATGTGAGATTTTGAGGATTTCGTTCAGAAGCCTGTGCTACTCTTTCCTCTGAATCACTGCCCCAGTGACTCAGTTGTAGGAGCATGGTGCCTTTGAAAGTGTTGTCTTGAATGGTTGTTACTTTATGATAAGAAAAGGACACTTAGCAAGTGTCCAGGCTTTTAACCCTGTAAGCTGTAGCTTATCTACTTTTTTAGCATTTACTTTTGTCTTTTCCACCTTTACACGGTAAAAATATTTTCTCACTTGTTTAAACATTCATGTAGTATCCATCTTACAGGTAGGAAAGCAGCTGGTGTTATCTGCTTCTATGAGTAAAGTTACCAGGTTTGGTAAAAGTACATCTTGCTTGTCATGCAAAAAACACTTTCACTTTTCCAAGCCAAGGAGCTGCCCTCTCATGGCTTGGCATTCCCATCTGCATGGAAAAGGTGTAGCTGGAGGGGGAAATTCTATGAAAATGAGTAAAGCGGGTGGTTTCTAATAGTACTGTGAAGATAGCTCAACTTCAAGAGCCCATTTAGACTTCAGCCCTGTTCTCTTTGAGTTCTAATGTGAAAGTTAGAAAGGAAGCAACTATTACACAGGGAAAAAAAATTTTTTATGTTTTCTAGAACTGGTATGAGGCCAAGGAGAGAGACAGTGGGATCCATGTGCTGTTTTCTTGGTGACTTGTTGTTCATGAGAAGGAAAGGTTGTACATCCGTGCTCTGCTTTACGATAGTTACAGTCCATACATCTATGCGCACTGTGATTGCTCAGACAGGCCAGGGAGCAGCAGCGTAAGCCCTGCCCTTTTAAACGCACAGCTGCAGCTACAGCAGGACAGCTGCAAACAGGGAAGGCAGCTGAAGAGGCAGCGGAGACGGATTAAGGCCTCGGGTCTAGTACTGGTGCTTTTGTAGTGGGCTAAGGAGTACGTGTGTGTTGGGCTGCAGAGAGGCAGAAGGATGAATATCTGGAGCCTGGGCAATTCAACTGCATGCTGGTAACTGCAGAATTTTAGAAAATAAGATCTGGAAGGGACGTTAGGATGACACCTGCTTGTTTTACTGTCTCAAGGTGGTGGTGTAAATGTCATCTCGTATCAACTTGTGTCTAAATCATTCTTAAATATTTTTGCAGACTCTCAAAAGCTACTCAGAGGTCTGAGATAAGCCTGCAGTTTTGTGATAGCTTTAGCTAATTTTGGAAGTGTCCTAGAATGAATCCATTAGGCCCGGTTACATGGAAAGTATTCAGACTACCTAAATACTCTGTAACCGGTTCTTTACCTGTAACAGGCTGAACTTGAACGGCTCACTCAGGCGAAATGTGCTAGCCACCTGCTCACTCACCATCTTTTTGCTGAAGACTGATATAACAAAGGCATTAAACACTGTTTTTTCTTTGAGCATCTTCAGTTGAGAGTGCTCTGTTCTTTTACACTAACTAAAATTGGAGTAGTATAGATGCCAGAAAAATACGTACTTGGCTTGCTGATTAATGTAACCAAGACTCATAGAAGAGGTAAGCAAGGTAATGTATACACTCCCCAGAGAAAAAGATTGGGTATAATACACAGGAGTTTTCATCTGGGAAGGTGAACAGAGTTGTATTATCTATGTATGAAACAGTCATTTGTCCTGGTGTTTCCTTATTATTTCAGACAGGACTTTCAGGGTAGCTTTGATCTGTGATCTGCTTTGATCCTGCTTGTGATGAGGCTTTTCTTTATTGATTCTTTTCCTGAAAAGGCCCAATCCTGTTAAAAGGACTTGTCTTTTTCCCTTGTATTTTCTTCTTTCCTTTCTCAACTGTTTTTGTTTAGATATCACCCTTAGCATGTGTCCTCAGCTTGTCTCTGGAGGAATTGCTGTTTCAGTGGCATTGTGTTTGTTTATCTGGGCTTGGAATCAGGCTTACTGCATTTGGGGGCTACTCACATCATCTGTTTTGAGGATCTGGGATTTTCCTTGGTGTTTTTTGTTTCTTTTTATTTTTCCCTGTAGATTTTGGGGGGCAGGAGGGGGTCCATGCAGTATTATCAGTAATACCTACCAATCTAAGATTATTCAGTGTCTGTCCATACAGCATGACTGTGTGTGTCATTGTGCTCCATGAGGCCATGCTTCCAGTATCTGCCCTGCCTGTGCGCACCTGCTAAATTCCCAGTGACCCACTGGCAGTCCCCTGAGCGCCTACCTTGTCTCTCTGATGGTCACAAGCTGAGTAACAGCATGCATCTGTTCAGATTCTCTTGGTTTTAAACAAAAGAAGTTTTCTTTAGGTATTTTAATGTGGTATTTGCTTCAGTGCAGTCATATCTGTTTGTCCTGGTTTCAGCTCGGATAGAGTTAATTTTCTTCCCAGTAGCTGATATAGTGCTGTATTTTGGATTTAGGATGAGAATAATGTTGATAACACACTGATGGTTTAGTTGTTGCTGAGCAGTGCTGACACTGGGCAAGGACTTTTCAGCTTCCCACGCTCTGCCAGGGGCACAAGAAGCTGGGAGGGGGCACAGCCAGGACAGCTGACCCAACCTGGCCACAGGGCTATTCCATACCATACGGCATCATGCTCAGTATAGAAACTGGGGGAGTTGGCTGGGGAGGCAGCCATCACTGCTGGGGGACTGGCTGGGCATCGGTCAGCGGGTAGTGAGCAATTGCATTGCGCATCACTTGCTTTGTATATGCTTTTATCATTATTAGGATTTTTCTCTTTCTCTGCTGTCCTNCCAGAAGCAGTGAGGTGATCTGTTTGAATACTAGCTTACAAACTCAGTCTTTGAGCCATTATGTCCTTGAAGGCTCCAAAGTGTACGATTAAAAGGAATTACCTTAGGAGACCATTTTAATAGCAAATGAACTTTCAGTGTAGCTTCCTCTTACAGTTATGTGGCGGCACCAGATTTGAAGAATGCTCTTCTGTGGTGCAAGATTTGGGCTTTTTCTCCTACTCTTTTAATTAGCAATAGGTGAATATAGATTGCGTATCTCATTTCTGTTCTTTCATGGGTTATATTTTCTGTCTGAAAAAGGACCTTGCAAGTCTGCTTTAGTGGAAAGTAAACAATCTGTTTAAACTCAATTTCAGTGGAGAGGTGAAAAAACCTCTGTTCTGTCCATCCACGTCCACCATGATCTGATAAGTCATATTTCCTTAGGAAATCAGGTTGAAAAGTAGTGGCTCAGCGAAACCCCCGAGTCCTCTTGCCTGCTAAGTAAGTTGCAGAATTTGCAGAAATGTTTGTAAAATTGCAGCCCAGCTAGCTAAGTGTCTAACTAGCGCTTTTGATGTGATGTAACCCATTTTGTATGCACAGTTGCAGCATTTTCACAGTTGTGCTGGGCATATAAATGTTTGAAGTATATTCTGCAACTCTTGAATGGATGCTGCTTTTTTCTTGTCACTGTTATATAAGAAATACCTTCAGATAAATGCGAAAGCAAAAATGTGTTGCAGGGAGTTTCCTGAGCTGTCATTTATACACTGTTAAGATGTTTTCATGATGTTATTTTCTCATATTTATTTATATGTATTTATAAATCTAGATTTATAAGTCTTTCTATGTTCCGTCATCCCTGGTATGTCACTTCCCATGTTGAATCTTTTTTTTGTTGTTGTTATTTACAGGTCTGCTATTAAAGCATTGCGTCCTGGTGGATCATTGGTCTATTCTACGTGCACTCTCTCAAAGGCGGAAAACAGCGATGTAATAAATCTCATTCTAAACTCCTGCAGTAATGTTATGCCTGTAGACATAAGTGAAATGGCCAAAGCTGTTTCCCAGGAATTCAGTTTTCTCAGTGGTATGCAACAGCACGAACTTCTGGTTCTCCCAGAGAAAGGGAGAGCATGGGGTCCAATGTACGTAGCTAAATTGAAGAAAATGTACTCCAACTGATGCCTGTTAGGTTGGGGTTTTTTTTAGGTATATGTGATAAATTAATATTTATTTCTAATATAGTCTGTGTATATGAACATGTCCAAGGCAACTGAATTTAGGGCATTGTGGTTTTGTATCGGCTGCTGCTTAATAAAAAGGAAGCTAGACGCTTAACCTAGTTTACCTTAAAATCCAGAATGTGTCTTCTGATGTGGACTTGTGCGCCTCTGTGAAGTCCTTATGAAGTAAAGGGAGCTTTGTATTCTTTTCAAGGTGATGCTCTTAAATGGATTTATATCCTAGAATAGAGGCCTGTGTGGTGGTTTTTGCACTGTTTTTGTTTTGTTCAATTAGTAATTTGGTTTTAATACAGCATATTTTAAAATAAATGGTCTGAATGGTGCCTGCTTCTGAAGTCATGGAAATCCTGCATTCTCTCTCAAACACATCTAGAAATCTGTTTTCTTGTAAGAACTGATTTGTATGCAGAGTCTGTCATCTTAAGTGCTGACTATTCCAAGCACTGGCAACACAGGTTTCATATTTGCTAAGGTGTTTACTGGTTAAAAACTGTCTTTTGTTTACAGTCACAAAGGTCAGCAGTTATATCAACACCAGCTTTTTCTTTTTTTATATTTTTGAGCTTACAAAAATACAAATTGAAAGAGTAAATTACGTTGAAATGTCCTTAAAACAGCAGATTTAGATGTGTTTGTCTTTGGTACTCAGTTAGTGGCATAATGCAGTATACTCAGCAGTCTCTAGAGCACATATTTGAAACTGAAGCAGAATAATTAATAACCATAATAATGGCACTGTATTCAGAGAGTTTTGGTACATAATTACAGTCGTGACGAGCAAAACAGACAATCTGGAGAAGTGGCTTACCCACCGAGCTAAGAAATGTTACATTAATTCATGATGTCATATCTGTGGTGTGTAAGGAAAGAGGGTCCCAGTGAGAACATGTACTGATGTTGTTTTAGGTTCCCTCAATTCTGCTGCGCAATGCTATGGATAAATGTATAGACATACATGCACGTGTTCATGTGTATGCACGTGCGAACTGTGCCTTCCCATGTACTGCCTGTGGGTTAGGGGTAAACACTTCTGATCCAGCAGTGCTTGAATTATGCCTATGAGTGGATAATATAACAGCATATATATTTGGTTGAATGCTTGTCACGAAGTAGTATGGAGCCCTTTCATCCCTCTCCGAGCAAAGAGGAGTCCTTTCACTGATTGAAGCTTATAGTAATTGTTTTTAAGGAATGGAGTCTTAAAAAAACAGAGATTTTTTTTTTTTTTCTGGTAGATGAGTTGCTTGTGTGGAAGAGTGTGTGTGTGAGACTGTACATTTATATATTTCATATGTTTTGTATGTACATCTCTATATATGTAATTATAATTTTTTTTTGCTATCACAAACATGACTTGTTAATACAGATTTGATTTTTTTTTTTTTTTCTGAATACAAAAGAATATCAACTTGTAAATACTGGAAAAACTACCTAATTCTGCACCTCATTAACAAATGGAGGAATAAAATTGATTGCCTGAGGTCTTCTGTAAGGAGCTCCATGTAAACCATGCTGGAAATGCAGTAGTTCTACATGAAATTCTCCAGTGATCCCGTTGCTGTGAGCTCAGAAACTTGTTACAACTGGGACTGAACTGCCTCTTGCCTCTGAAAAATTCAGTTGGCTTTTCACTGCCTTTATTCTCGTTACACTGATGAGCCTCAACTCTGCATTCACACCAGTTCTCTGTCAGCAGAGAGAACTCCAATTCAGTGGTCATGGCGCACTCAACATTTGTCCCCGCTCTGAGCGTTGTGGCTACTGGGTAGGTCCTGTCGGTAGTATCTAGAGCAGTAAGAAGGCAGAGTTCAGAAGCACAGCACCTGAACTGAAGAAAACCTTAGTTGCCTAAAAGCAGATGCTGATTATGAGCAGCAGCTTTGGTTCTTCAGGCTTCTGTGACTGAGAGGAGGACAGGTTGGGCAGTTTTTCTTGCTGCTGTGCCTTTCCTGAAGGAAATACATGCATAAGGTACTCTGTCCCTTTGGCTCATGTGCTTCCACAGTTATCCTTTCCCCTACTTTGTGATGAAAAATGTCTGAGGTGCCCCTGTAGTATTAAATTGTCAGCAGTGTCTCTGAAAACTTTAGAGGATATAAAGCATATGCAACTTGAGGCACAGAAGTTACTAATGTATGCAGATGATATTGTGTTCCTATGAAAAGACCTAACAGCATCTGTCCCAGAAACATTAAATGTAATACCCAGATTTGGAGTCATGTCAGGCTACTGGCTGCAATAACAATACCCTTGTCAAAACGCTTTCCATCAGTTTTATTTGCCCTGTGGAAATTGAAATGGAAAGCCAAAAATGTAACTTACTCAGGGATGGAATTAAAATATGTGGTTAAACTGAACGGTTGAGGAGAACGTGGGCTAGGTAATCACAGAAGGAACAAAGGGATCCTTGAAAACTGAACTTTGCTCAATCTCAGTATATGGGTGCGTCCCTGACAACTGCGTTGCATTAGGCCTAAATTATGCATCAAGGCCTCCTGATGTATGTAAAAGCTGCACTGAGTTCTGCATAACCCTTTGCTGATCTGGAGTTTCTTTTCAACTAGTCTGAAAGTACACCAAAAAGGCAGGAAAAAACAAGGCTAATTAATAAGTGATATTTATTTTGCTTTGTAGCAGGTGAGTGCTAGTCCACAGTGCTGCAGAGTTTCTTTTGTTGTTCTGTTCTAGTCAGTTCTGGCTGGTGACTGGGATTTGCTAAGCACATGTGGAGGGGGAGGAGGTAAGAAGAGGAAAGCAGAAAGGATGGGAGGTATGCTGGTGGAGGTAAGGGGCAAGGTTTGCGCATGTGGGGAAGCAGCGTCCACTCACGGGCACTTGAAAAGCTTTCGTGTCTGTTCAGGTACCTCTTAGACATGTCTGATGTCCTAAGACAGCTTATGCTTGCCTTCAGCAAAACCATTACCATGGACTTCTGAAGGGCGGGCTATGGCCTGTTCAGGACACTGGTTGAGACGGTCCCTTGGGAAACAGTCCTGAAGGGCAAAGGGGTCCATGAAGGCTGGACATTCTTCAAGAAGGAAGTCTTAGAGGTGCAAGAGCAGGTTGTCCCCATGTGCCATAAGATGACCCGACAGGGTAGACAACCGGCCTGGCTGAACAGGGAGCTTTTGCTGGGATTCAGGAAAAAAAGGTGAGTTTACCACCTTTGGAAGACGGGACAGGCAACTCAAAAAGAGTACATGGATCTCAGGTCAAGCAGAGAGGAAATTAGAAAGGCAAAAGCCCAGCTAGAACTCAATCTGGCCACTGTTGTAAGAGGTAAAGTTTTTACAAGTGTATTAATAACAAAAAGGGAGCCAAGGAGAATCTTGATCCCTTATTGGCTGTGGGGGGAAACATGGCCACCAAGGATGAGGAAAAGGCTGAGGTACCTAATGCCTTCTTTGCCTCAGTCTTTAATAGCAAGAACAGTTGTCCCCAGGGTATCCACCCCCTTGAGATGGAAGACGGGGATGGAGAGCAGGATAAACCTTCCCCCCACCCATAATCCAGGAGGAAGCAGTTAATGACTTGCTATGCCACCTGGACACTCACAAGTCTATGGGACCAGATGGGATCCACCTGAAAGTACTGAGGGATCTGGCAGAGGAGCTTGCCAAGCCACTCTCCATCATTTATCAGCAGTCCTGGATAACAGGGGAGGNGACCAACAGCAATAGTGTGGCCAGGAGGAGGAGGGAAGTGATCATGCCCCTGTACTCGGCACTGGTGAGGCCGCACCTTGAATACTGTGTTCAGTTTTGGGCCCTTCATTACAAGAAGAACATTGAGGTGCTTGGAGTGTGTCCAGAGAAGGGCAACAAAGCTGGTGAAGGGCCTGGAGAACAAGTCTTATGAGGAGTGGCTGAGGGAACTGGGGTTGTTCAATCTGAAGAAGAGAAGGCTGAGGAGAGACCTCATTGCTTCCTACAGCTACCTGAAAGGAGGTTGTAGTGAGGAGGGTGCTGGGTCTCTTCTCCCAAGTAACAAGCGATAGGATGAGAGGAAATGGCCTCAAGTTGCACCAGGGGAGGTTTAGATTAGGTATTAGGAAGAATGTCTTTACTGAAAGAGTGATGAGGCATTGGAAATGGCTGCCCAGGGAGGTGGTGGAGTCACCATCCCTGGGGGTGTTCAAAAAACATGTGGATGTGGCACTCCAGGACATGGTTTAGTAGACATGGTGTTTTGGGTTGATGGTTGGACTAGATGATCTCAGAGGTCTTTTCCAACCTTAATGATTCTATGATTCAGGATGAGGCTCCAACATTTTCCCTTTTTACACTTTTTTCTAAGGGAACTGTAATTTAATTCCTCTACTACATCCGGCCTCCTCTTTCACAAGCAATTCTGATGGAAATGTAGCAAACAAGTCAGGCTCTCTAACTTAGAGGAAGTTGCAGCCCCAGGGAAAAGGCAGGTGAGCAAGCTGAGGGCAAGAAAATGACCATGTTTGTTGGATTGTGAAGTAGCCAGAGAAATCTTCACCAATTCTAATGAAGGCAATTACGAGAGTGTTTGTCTGACTACTCACAATCATATTACGTGTAGCACACAACAGTGCCAGTATATCTCAGAGGCAGGAGAGATAACTGGAGCTCAAACATTATCATGCTTTTCTGCCAATCCCTTTTTAAACATACAAAAAGTAATTTCCCTGTTAGTTTTGGGGCGGGGAGGGGGGGCACAATAAGAAGTGAAGGCCTTATATAAAGGCAACTTCAGTATTTGCTAAATTTTATCCTTTATTCAGTGATATCTGACACAATTCAATTATGGCTTGTCAAAAGCATTCTCCACTGTGGAACAGAGTGGAAAAACAGGATTACACACAAATGACTGTGGACTGTTACAGTCAACTAGGGGACTAATGAACTCTTGGCTTTCATACTAAGATGTGCAAAGAGAAGGTGAAGCACATTGAAAGAGGGTTAAAATGAAAAGATCAAGAATACAGAGGTGGAAGGAAAAATGTGAAACACTGGAGAAGAGATGCTATGGCTTTTGGCATGAAAGAGCAGTAATGCAGCACCCTGTACAGGAAAAAGTCTGTGAGTGTCTGGGTGGTGGGGAGAGGAGAGTTCCTCTGGGGGAGAGTGGGAGCCACAGTTACCTGTGCTGGGGTGCAGAGGATCCCAATAGTTCATTTGGCTATGTTAGGAGAAAAATGTCTTTTGAGGACATCAAACATGAAAACTGCAGGTGGGGGCTTGCTTTAAATTTGCAGGGTATTTAAATTAGCTATGAGCACTTAAATAGAGCATTGGCTACCTCTTTCTTGCAGACTTAATGGCTGTATCAGTGCGGTGTTCCTATCAGAAAAATTGATCTGGTGCGAGGAAATTTTGAGAATCTGCTCTGGCTTAAATAGTCTGTTCTGTCATAGAATATGGCCTCCTGGTAACGTGATTTAACTTTACGCAATATTGGCTATAAATAAGACTCTCTCTTCCAGGGGAAACTTGAACAGCACATATTGGCGTAGTCTTCTAACTTCCAGATAAAAACTCAGCTAAAATCTGTCGTGAGTTGACCCTGGCTGGATGCCAGATGCCCACCAAGCTGCTTTATCACTCCCTTCTTCAGCTGGACAGAGGAGAGAAAATATAATGAAAGGCTCATGGGTCGAGATAGGGACAGGGGCGAGATCATTCAGCGATTACTGTCACAGGCAAAACAGGCTTGACTTGGGGAAATTAGCTTAATTTATTACCAATCAAATCGGAGTAGGGTAATAAGAAAGAGAACCAAATCTTAAAACACCTTCCCCCACCCCTCCCTTCTTCCCGGGCTTAACTTTACTCCCACCTCCACCTCCCGCCTGAGAGGACTGGGGGTTGTGGTCAGTTCATCAGACGTCGTCTCTGCTGCTCCTTCTTCCTCAGGGGGAGGACTCCTCACACTCTTCCCCTGCTGCAGCGTGGGGTACGTTCCACGGGAGACAGTCCTGCACAAACTTCTCCGACATGGGTCCTTCCCGCGGGCTACAGTTCTTCACGAACTGCTCCAGTGTGGGTTCCTTCCACGGGGTGCAGTCCTTCAGGAACAGACTGCTCCAGTGTGGGAACCCCCTAGGGGTCACAAGTCCTGCTAGCAAACCTGGTCCACCGTGAGCTCCTCTCTCCACAGCAGGACAGCCTGCCTCACCATGGTCTTCACCACAGGCTGCAGGGGAATGTCTGCTCTGGTGCCTGGAGCACCTCCTCCCCCTCCTTCTTCACTGACCTTGGTGTCTGCAGAGTCATTCCTCTCATATATTCTCACTCCTCTCTCCTGCTGCAACTGTGCAGAGTTTCTTTCCTCCCTTCTTAAATATGTTATCCCAGAGGCGCTACCACCATCACTGATGAGCTTTTCCTTGACCAGTGGTGAGTCTGTCTTGGAGCCAGCTGGCATTGGCTCTATGGGACATGGTGGAAGCTTCTAGCAGCTTCTCACAGACATCCCCCCCCCCCAAAACAAAACAAAAAAAAAAACACTTTGCCATGCAAACCCAATATACTTTAAGTTCTCAGTTATCAGTTTGTCAAACTTGGGTCAGAGAGCACAGGGCATATGCAGTCACTATTCTTAGCTTTTAGATGGTGCTGCTGTGTCCCAACCATGTGATTTTTGACTAAAGATCAGTTTTTATATGACAGATCATAGCAATCATGAAACATCTGTCAGAAAATGCTTTCACTGGCTGATCCTCCTGACTGCCTCCTAAGATTTGTGGTCAAGGCCTAATGACCTTGGAAGGTTTTATTTTCTTAGTAGTTGTACATAGTTTTCAATAGGGGCAAGCATCATAGAGGTCCCATGGCTCTGTTTAAAAAATGTGTTTCAAGTGGTACCAAAATAAAATGCCTTGATCAAAAAGTCATAACTACTCTTGAGAGAAAGGAATGGAACATAAACCTAGGTTTTGTGCCAGTTTTTGTATTTCACTGAAGAATTTCCACTCCCTACAGCTGTGTTTAAGGTGGTCACTTATATAAATGCCTTCTCGCTGTTAACTTCATGATAGCACAGCAGCATGGACATGGCAGCGCCCTGGTCACATACCAGTGTGTCATGGGGATGTAACCCTTCATGGTCACAGAGGAAAAGGAAATGGATCTGCTACCCTAAAACCACAAGTAATAATCAATTCCATAGTAAGAAGTGCTCCAAAAGTTGTTGCAGAACTAAGTCTTTTGTTAAGGATGATAGAAGCACTAGAAGGCAGCACAGCTACCCAAATTTGAATGAGGCTAGTGCTTCAGCTGATTAGTGACATTCTTACCTTGTTCTTCACAAAACGATGCTTCCCTGATGTACGGCTTTCGTCTTTAATGACCATAACAGTTTGGCTTGACCTTGCTTCTGACAAGGCTAATCAAGTAAACCAGTCAAAATAGGCAAGAGGCTCGTTTACGTGCAGCATCAGAGTAGCTCTCACAGCGACCCAAAAGAGGTTTGGGTTAACTGTTCCTGTGTCTCAGTCCCCCGTGCTATTCTGGGGTAACACTTGTATAGCAGCTCCTGCGTCCGGTGTGGGCCCTGACACAAGTCCTCCTGATTCTCCCTTGATATCAAGTAACTTGCTTTGCTACTGGGGCGATCTCTAGAGGTGTGTGCCTTGCTTCAGTGAGAATGTATGAAGGCATGGCTTTCAAACTGTCTTTTGATGTACTTTAACATGGCACAGACTAACAAGGCAAAACTTCTGTCTCTGAATAGTTGTACTTGTAGCACCCTAACGTGCTCAAGGTCCCCTGATTTGAAGGCACATAAAATCGGAGCATGTATTTTAGATGCACTTCTTCCCTTTTTTTAATGTACTCAATGCTTATTAAACGTCCTACTCTAAAAGAGGAAGGAGGCTGGTGCTCTCTGCCCTCACTAAAACAGGGTAAAGCCCAGAAGTGGTGGTAAGGCAATAGGGAGCAGATGGGCAAGGAACAACATGAAAGTAACAAAGATAGCTTCATTTTTTTAGTGACTTCAGCCTTACTGAGAACTGTAAGCATGTATGTATTACTGAGAATTAGATGGTGATATCTAGACTGAACATTTCATTAGATTTTGTCCAGAAATAGCTGTGGCCCCAAACTCCTCATTCAATCTGGCTGACAAAATAAGGACTGCCTGTATCAATACGTTTGGCACTGCGTGTACCTTATGAACGTATTATTGAAAATGGTCTCCTGTATCATCAGGTCCAGTTCCCTGCTTTGGCATGTCTCCAATATGCCTGCCATAAGCTGCTAAAACTTTACCACAAAGATTTCAGGTTTCCTGTCTCCACTGGAATGCAGTTCTGGAATTATGTTACTCAAAATTCAGGGAAGCGAATGATCAGTTCACCTCCCTGCCTGCTTCTGGTGTTCACCATCACACCAGTAACATATGAGCAGCTACTGTTGCATGCATTTGGATGTGGTAGGCTATGAAAAGCAGGGAAATACGTAACTGATAGAGTTCTCAAAGTATTTTTTCTCATTGTCCCAAAGTGAAATAAGATGCCAAGAGGAAATTCAGAGCAATATATTATGAAGTTTTGGTAGGGTTTTTTTGCTTTGTTGATTTATTTTCTAGGAAAAATCTAGCTTGGCTGAGTGTGTGATTAAGTAGTTGATGGAATAATTCTTTACAGGGAGGAGAAGATGCCAGAACATTTGAGTGGTGTAAAACTAGTCTGCACAGAGGATTAGAGAAGGTACAGGGAGGAATAATTTTGTGTTGGCAAGAAGTAGACTTAATAGTACCTTTTTAACTGTAATTTTTATGATTCTATGGCTAACTGGGGAAATGTTTAATGTTCCTGATACAGCAACTGAAAGTAGAAGAAGGAAGATTGACATACCCAGCACTGTTATAATTCATTTCATTACTTCACACAGGGCTTTTATACTGTCACGCCCATAAAGCGCCAGTGTATGTGCTTATAGCCAATTCATCTTTATATACTGCTGCTGATCCCATTGAAGTGAATGGCAAAACTCCCATCAATTTTAATGGCAGTGGGATATGGCCCGTTTTGTAGATATACAATGTATATTTCCTGCACACACTATTTTTCGTGTATAACGTGCCTCTCATCTGAGGTTCAGAGAATGTTTTATAAAGCGGCAAAGTCACAACCATTGATGTAGTCTCCAGCTGATGAGATAACATGGTCTGTCTTCAAAATGAGATTTAAAGGTTGACAATTATCTATCTATGTATCTACCTACCTACCTATCTATCTATCTATTTATTTATTTTAGGCACACTATGCATGTAGAAGGTCTGCATATGTGCAAAGTACTGTCTTTGGAAAATTTGCCTAAATAAAGTGCAGGGGGTAACTATGTTAGAAATCGATGTTATACTTGCAAGGTTAATGTTATGCTTCAGTGTTTGAAAAATAGGAAGCATCAAAGAAAATTGAAGGCAGCATGGATCAGTGGGTTAGTACATTACACAGCAGTCTGCAGCACCAGAGGCTAAGAAAGGTCCCTTTTGGAAAGCATCTGTTTGGATAGTGACTCAGTCAATTAGCAAGGTACAAACCAAAAAAAAATTTAATTATTGATTCTTTGGATATTTTAGCTAGTGTTCTTATTGAAAAACATTTTAAAGAGTGGTAAGGTGGTTGTTCCCTCAAGAGCACATCACCCTTGACCCTACTTAAAGAATATGTACAATGTATGAGCTGTATTTTAGTAGCTGTAAACCCTGTTGGTTATGCATTGAAAGATCTGGATTCATAGCAGCATTCAACATGTACGTACTGAAAATGGAATTGCTTGACAGGCTAGTGTCTTCACTTGAGAAGCTTCCTTTCTTCACAATAATGTATGCTGGAGAGCAGCCACATTCCCAGCTTAATGAGAGAACAGGGTTTGTAGAGGACTTAAATGGGAAGTTTGCAGTTTAACTAAAACTCAGAATGTAGTTGTGAGTTATGTACCAGTAGATACTAAATAATTCGGCAGACTGCACTGCAGGTGACAGATCACTGAGCCTTACTGTACAACACACTCTTCCACTTAGTGCTTGCTGCAGTCGCAGGTCCTGGAATTGGATTACGCAAAGACTTATGAACTCTTTCCTTGACTGGATGTGTGCAAGACTATATCCAGCTTGTTGAAGTACGCTTGCCTTTAGTTAGCACCATGACACTGAAGATAGTATCACTTAAAACAACACATTCGTAAAGAATCTGTGCTGTGTTGGGGTGACACAGTAATTGAACGGACAAGCACCACCGTTCTGAAGGACATCAGCATCTTCTAAATGTATAAGCAGTCCACTTGCATCCAGACCCTCACAGCCATTCTTGGAAAACAGTAGCTATCTAAGACACATATGAATTACCTGGGTTTGGTTGGCTGATTTTTACCATCTGGGTATTTTCAGAGGTTTGTTTGGTTGTTTGGGTTTTTTTTTTAATATTTAAGTAGGCTTTTTTTTGGTTTTGTTTTGTTTTGTTTTGTTAAATTATAGATACAAAGTTGACTTGAACTGTTGGGCTGGGATCTATATTCCTTTGTGGTTCTCAAGAGAATGCAGACCTTGAATTCAAGTGCTGAAAACACAAAGTGCTGAAAACAGTTTCACACAGAGCTATGTCTCAAGTCCTGAACTGTGCACCATAACACCATTCATCGTAAAGCACCTATAAACCTATGGCTTTGTGGAGAGGATGGCTTTGTGGTTATAGCACTAGCCTGAAGCTCAGCAGGTCAGAGTTCAGTTTCTCGTTTTTCCATTGATTTCCTTTGGGCAATGACATGGTGGTGTTGGGTTGATGGCTGGACTAGATGATCTCAGAGGTCTTTTCCAACCTTGATGATTCTATCATTCTGATGTGATTTTTAGAAGCACTTAATGTAGGCCTAACTCTGCTATCAAAATCAAAAATTCCTGTTAACTTATCTGAAAACAGAGTTAAGACTTATGGAAGCACATTTGCTATTTTCTTCTCAAAGTCTCCAGGTCTCATTTTTTCCATCTGTCTCCTGAGAATTATGTGTTTTACTCATAGAATGATGCGAGGATAAATTCATGGATACGTGTGAGCCACGTAGATCTTAGAGAAACAAAAGCCAAGCTTGGCTCAGTAGCATTTGTTTACTTTGCAAAGGTCTGATTGACTCCACCAATTCTAGAAGCTGACTAACCTGGGAATTTATTTTTTAATTTATGAGGCTACTTTTTAGTGAGAGGATTCGTTATTTTTGCTGAGGATGTACAATGCTTTAATAGCAGAGTGTGGGGATGAGGAAAGCTTTTTGCCACAAATTTTCTTCCCATGTCCTCTCTTAAAAGACAGAGTCTTGCAACCCACAGCAGCTGTCTGTAGCCGGCAAATTATTTCTGCCCTCCCTAGCAGATGTCACAGTGACAGTTGGCAGTATACTGTGAACTCCAGAGATGTCAAAGATTAAAATAAGTGAAAGTTGTTAAACAAAACAGATATAAAATGTTCTTTCTTAGAAGAAAAACCATAAATGTCTGGGCTTCTGACAAAAGCCTGTCTCCCTTACATTTTCTTTTTGCAGAATACAAAATGCTCTAACTTCTAAACTCAGCTTTGCTTTAGTTTGAGATATGCTGCTTCTTTTTTTTAAATTATTGATGCTTGACCCAAGAAACACAAAGGGCATGTTTTATTTTTGTTGAGGTTGCATCATACAAATTGGCTCGCAATGCAGAAGAGAAAGTGTCTGAGAAAAGCATTTACAGTTGTGGGGTTGCAGAGGCAGGGGATGTCAAAAGGGAACATTATCAAAGTTCACTCTCTGAAGGCTACTCCGCTGCTTAATGGAACGCAACATTTTGTGGCTTTTGGAGTTGATTTGCAGTGGAAGTGGTTTTTTGGAAGGGGGAAATAGATACTAGTTCTGACAAGAAGGGATGTCTGAGGAGGAACAGGAGAAGAGATACATTGAGCTAAAGAGAAAAGTAAAATTATCAGAATTTATGCTAGATGTAATTACTATAGTTAAAGTAGTACACAGGGGCTGTGATTGGAATGAGTATTACACATACTGGTAAATAGAAAAATATGAATAAGATGGATTTTGAGCTGCAAATTTCCCATGCTGGAATCAAAATACTGTAGAGCACACCAAGTATTTTGAAGAACGAGAAAAAAGAAAATTAAGATAGTGTAATGACTGGAATACCAATTTTTCAGTTATTTCCAGGTGTTTTCAAGTGACAGAAAACTTAAATCACTGGGTTAAAGTGAAAAAAAGAGTCTCAGGAACAAAACAGAACTCTGAACTGCTGGCTTTGTCCCCTTTCTATGGTCTGATTTGCATAAATTTGTAGATATGGAACTTCTCATGCTACGCAAGCAGCAAGACCTTTATCATTAAAACTTGGGAAACTCCAAGTGCAGGAAGTTCAAATGCAATGCCTGCACTTCAACTGGGAGCTTGTTTTCACAAGACATTTCTGAGAATGAGGGCATAAAAGGCTGTGACTCAGAATAGACAGAGTTATCATTACTGGTGACCAATTTTGGATGAGTTCTTTTAACCTCATGTGTTGGGCAGTCTCTTGGAGAACTACGTGGAAAATGACATGTCAGATTTGCTCTTTGCCAGCTCTACTGAATGGATCCACATTTTCCTCTGGAGTGTTTGACAGTGTCTCTTTGCAGAGATTCAAGATTGGACTAGATTGGACTATATAGGCTTTGTTTGATACCAGAAGGATATATCTGCATTTCTATGAAAAATAGTCCAAACAGTAATTAAAAAAAAATAAAAATAAAGGTTCCCATTACACACACAAGTACACACTCACAGAGCCTTTTAGTTTAGATTCTTCTGCCTGAAAGATACTTACCAATAGCTAGAGTGTGATAAAGTTCATGGGATCAGAGACAAGGAAGTGAAAGCTGATTGAATGCATTGGGGTGTCATTTGTTTTGTCTGTTTTATTGAACCTGTTAGATTATTGATTTCTTTTATATATTTTGAATAAGCAGAACATTTGGAAGGGGAAAAAAAAAAACAATGCTAAGGAGAAATGTCTTAAAAATCTTAACCCTTCCAAAGTTTGTTGGGTTTTTTTGGGGTTTTTTTTTTGTTTGTTTGTTTAAAGAAAAGGTAGCAAAATTGCTATTTCTGAAATAGGCTATAAAACAAGGAGAATATAAAAAGCTTTCTAAGAAAGCACATCCTTTGTTGAATCCTACGTTAAAAGAAAAAAGAGAACTCTCTTTCACTCTTTACATGATACCTTTAGTCTGTCTGAAATGGAGTAAGGTTAACAGTGGCTAAGTGACCTATGTGTCGAAGTCATACTCACTTGCCTGGAGACTTAGGCTTTCAAAATCATTTCAGCACTTTGAACATATTAACTTAAAGCTCAAAATGGACAAAGTTTCAGTTAGTTCTATAAGGCAGCTCTTTCTCCTGCTAGCTTGGTTACTTCAGGTACACAACTGCTATTGCTGACGGCAAATGGGAAAGTGCATTTGATCTGCCATAGGGGATTTTAATGAAAACATTGTGTAGACTTGTTTTGGAAAAGTAAAGGTAATGTTTTGTTGCAACTGGTTTATGCTATTTAAATGATCATTGTTTTGATGAATAAAGCAGAACCAGGCATGAATGGGTGTGAAGTTTTGCAGTAGTAACACTGGTGCAGGCAGAACTTAGAAATGCCATCATACCAGCTCATCTCTAGCAGCCTGTGTGTATGTGTTTAACTCAAATTATGTGACAGGGTGTTGCAAAGAAGATATCTTTAGGAAGAGAGGACAGCATGCAAATGCCTGATGTTGGTGTAACAAAGACCATTTCAGACTGCAAACCATTGCTTGGGCTAGGTGTGTTTCAAAGAGTCCAGTTGATGTCTGCATTCAGGCTCCAGAATAATACCTGGACCCTGATAGCCCACTGCCCAAGAAGATGAAAGTTTAGGCCTGGGTGCGGCTAAGCCCATACAGGTGCACCAATAGGTTTCACCCTCAAAAGAATGTAAGATCTGTAAGAAAAGCCCCAGCTCTTTGGATAGCAACTTTCTCCTTGTGCTCTGCTGCCAAGCAAAGTGCAGCCCACCAGAATGGTCACTCGCTCCTCCAGTGCATCTCCACTGCTCTCCCTGGTGTGAGCACACAGGGAAGCTCAGCCAGCCTGAGTCACCTTGCTCCCTTTGCTGCTACTTCTTACTGCTCTGCAGCACATTGCGCTTGTACAGCACCCTCCACGTTTGTAGAGAGAACTGTCTGGTTTCTTTCTACATGAAGTTTTAGCGGAGGTAAAAAGAAAACCTGTAAGAACTGTAGGAGAGGCAAAAGCAACTCTGGATGAAGGTAAGCAGGATGGTTTGGTGGGAGGAAGAAGAGAATGAGAGCTTAAGGAGGTTACATTAGCATCCAAAATAAATTCATTCAATCAGAAGTCACTGGCAAGGATTACTCCTATGATTTTAGGGAAGACTAAATGTCAGTTCCCTAACTTTAGGGAATGCCAACCTAGTAAGTTTACCAGAGGGTGGGAAAAGTAAAAGTTAAGTGCTTGTTTTCCTTCAAGAATCCATTCAAACTGGAGTAAAAGCGGTTAGGCAACAGTTCGTTGGCTTAATTTATATTGGCTTTGAGCTATTGCAGTCTCTGCTGTAGAAGAGCTGTCTTGACTATTATCACATTTGGACATAGAGTCAGCTCTAATCTCACTTAGCTTCATTTCTGTATTTCCAAGAAGGATGAGTCTGTTGAGCCTTGCATACAGGCCTGTGAACTCATTTCAACTCATAGCTATTTCCCAGGACCGATATTATAACACATTTATCTCACAAACCTACTCCATTAAAGGATGTCAATACATAAGTTAGACTTAAAGACTTCCTAACTGCTCTTACCTTGTAGCAGTCCCTGTTGTTCTGAATCTACACACTGAAAATATTATCTCTTGTCGATGTCAGGATGTCCTTTGCTCTGTATTCTTTCCCTACAGACCCATTGTACTTTGCATGCCATGTTTCCCCTATCAAGGTTGGCAGGTATGCTCACAGGCTTATAAAAGATGCGTTAAGAAATTACCTTGAGACCCCTGTGTTTGATGCAAATCTAGACAAGTCAGCTGCAGTTTTCCTGTTACAAAGAGACGGCATAAAGACAGCGCTTGAAAAATGGAGGGAAATACGTGTCTCGTTCATCTGTTAAGGGAGACCAGCCTTCCTGGGATTGTAGCCACTGGGACTGTGACAAGGAAGCAATACTCTGGAGCAAATCTTTAATAGGTATAAATACTCTCTAGGGACAGATGCTCCGCTGGTGTAAATTCTCACAGTTTCAGCAGGGCAGTGGCTGCCAATACCAGTTAGGAACCTGCTCCATCATTTGAGAGGGAAAGGCTTTCTGGAAGTTTTAACTTGCAAGATCCAGGCTTTCACATCACCTTGGTTTAGCAATTAGTTTAGGACTATAATCCCTGGATGGTCTGGGGTTGCATGCCTAATCAAGTAAGCAGTGTGCTTTGGGCAAAAAAAAACCCTGAAGGTCACTTCCTTCTCAGAGGAAAGGGAATGGTCTTCCTTGGTTTCCCTCACAAACATAAACTTTCTGCAGTCATGAATGTACTTGTAGCTATTAGGGATTTGTCCGGCTATTCAAAAGGTGGCTGGAATGGTAGAACACAAAAAGAACGAACCTGGGAAACAGGGCTCAAAGAAAGGGAGAGAGACATAAGACCACAATTAACAAGCTACTGACTTACTTCCCGTTTTAAACTTAGAGTTCTCTCTAACTTATAGTTAGAGTTAAGTTTAAACTTAGAGTTCCCTCTAACTTAGAGTTCTCTCTAACTTACACTGTGGGCAAGCCCAGTCCTATCCTACATAAAATGTTCTAGCTTTATTCTCAGAGTAGAAGAGCCTTGCATGCTATCTGCCTGGTGAAAACTACTGCACATAGTCTATGCAGTGCTTGCAAGCAAAAGTGAAAGTTTTCTGTCTAGTCCTATTTGAATTCCTGGAGCTGTAAATTAGACTTACTCAACATTTAGCATCTAGAATGGTAGTAAATTGCATTTATATAGAGAGATAGATATACATATGTATGTTTACTGGTATGTATATTCATGGGAAGAGTGTATTAAAATGTAGTGACACAAAAGTAATTTTCACTTCAATTTCAGAGAATAAAGCAAATCCGTCTTCTATCGGTCATACTGCTCCCACATTGTCTGCTTCAGACAATGGGATTTGAATTGTTCAAAAGAAATTAGAACGTCACGGCCTTGACCTGAATAGAAACAAGAATTAAAAAAAATATATATA
>VZTL01074429.1:219-12470 GCA_013400535.1 Scopus umbretta
GCTTAACTGCTATCTTGAGCTGGGGGCAGAGGACCTAAATTAAATATTATTAATTTTGTCTGCACTCCTTCACTGTTTATCCCCAAAGCAGCATGCCAGTTTGTAGTTGACCATCAGGGGACAAGGTAGGAAGCTGTTACAATAGAAGCTGTTGTAAATCTTAGGTAGAGTGGCTCCTACTGTTACTGTGGTGACACAGCAAAATAAAGATGTGACTGCAACACAGACCAACAAAAAATTCTGCAGAGACTACAGCTGAATAGTGCTCACATCATTTCTGCCTTCATTCCTGCCTTAGATGTACCAGTACAGGACACAAACACAGCTTCATTTTGGTACACATATTTATAGATACTTAATATCCCTCCAACTTTTGTCATCTATGTGTACTCACACCAAATGCAAAGTTACCGATTTCTGGTCCTTTTTTGGCCATGAGGTTAGCTTACCAAGACACCTCTGAAAATGTACTTCCAGTTTTCACCATATTGCTTATTGCTATACTATTATTATTCCCTTCCAATGTTTTACATCATGACTTATGCCAGAATAATAATGAATGAAATCAAAACACAGAATGACAGTGTTTACCTGATGTGAACATGCTCTTAAAGTGAAACTAGATTTGCTAAAATGCACATGCATAAATCTCTCATCATTTAGATACATCCTTTAGTATTCTTAAAAACATGTAAGTACATATTATGAATGAAGTGTAGTTCAGCACAAAACGAAACAAGGTTAGACCTGCTAAAAGTTCAGTGTTCAAAAAAATTAGTTTTTACATGCTGTGGGAATACTTCCTGTAGCATTGTTTAAGCCTTAATCGAATTTTTGCTACTTTGTCTTATCCTTTCTTATCAAGCTTTGCTTGTTGGTTTTCTCACAGCTGTAACAGATCTTCACAATTTCCAATTACCTGGGAGTTTTTTCCCCTGTTTGGTCCACATACAAGGACATGCTTAGCTATGGTCCTTCTTCCTAGGCAATTTCTATTTAAAACCTTGCTATTTCCCCCCATTTCTTCCCTGGATAGCAGAAGTTTCTGAAGCAAAATCATTTTAAGCATATTACCTGTCAAATTTCAGTCATTCCTATGTAAACATGTATTTGTATTCTTAGGGTTGCTCAAATGAGTGGTAAATTTAGTCAGGCAGAACTGAGATCCTAGCACTTCCTAACAACCACAATTAGACTGATAAGAATTTGATGACCTTGCAGCCTACTGACGAAAACACTCATTTAAATTACAGTGTCATTGATTTTTGTTCCTTCACCCTATTAAAAGGCAAGCATATAGATGGGGGGACGGAACTGAGGTAATACAAATGATACAGAAACAACTTAAAATGGTATTCATCACTACTTCAGTTAAATATCCCCCAAATGATCTTCTCATTCACAGTGTTTTTGATGTTAACATCTTTCATCATTTTGCACATCCAGAATAGATTTTATGACATTTTGACTTGTGTGTTGTTAAAAATAGCAACAAGACAAAAAATGTATTTTAGCAAGTATTATCATAAAATATTGATTTTAATTTAAACAGAAAAATAAGCAACCTGATCGGTAATCACAACATTAAGACTAATAAAACCACTGCAAAATTTATCTCATTTTATCCCGCAATTCTTCCAAATAATGTTTGTTTATGGCAATAAAAATAAGTATCATAATGTGCTAGATAAGAACCTTTTAGGCTGATTAAATAAGCCCAGTGCTATTTTATCTTTAAAAAGCCATCAGACTTGCAAAGAAAATACTCGTTATTAATTTGAAAACCATGTTATGCTACACTTGCATTTAATAAGGTAACAATTTTTATTTATGCAGTGCCTTTTATCCCAAAGCAATTTACAACTTACAGCCAGAGATTATCACTTCATCTCCAGTGAAACTTGGCAACTGTGAAGTGTTGCTCTGTACTATAAAGCAAGCATTCTGGTAGGTAACAATAAATATAAGGTTTCCGTTGAGTAAGTATGACTCTAATATTTATGTCTCCAATTAATTCGAGCAAAAATGTTACATTATTTTTCTGAAGTTGCATTGCCCTTTTTATCTAGCATCCACTTGCAAAATGAGAAACAGGTTCTAGAAAGAGCAGAAAAGCATTTGCAACACCCCCTAATAGATTATCTGAAACAAACATTTTGTTTTTGCTGGACTTTGCTGGTCCAGCAAGGACTCGGAAAGTGCCATCTAATGTATGGTTAAAATTTCTTCCTGAACGGCTTCCTATGTATAGCTCTGGCAACAGTACTTAGGAGTAGCTTGAGATCAGGAGCTATATTTAGAAACACCTCTAATGTTCAGGTATTTAAAAAAAAAGACAAGGTTTAAGAGAAAAAAATAGCTACACCAAGCATTCAAAATGTCACAGGTTAGGCTCTTTCTGCTAGAATAATCACATTACCTTAAAACAGATATGCTTCCATTTTCTGTTAATTTACTCTCTGGAATACACATTTTTAAGTTTTACCCTGCATCAGTAAAGGTGAAAAATTGCTCCTTTAAAAAAAAAAAAGAAAAAAAAGAAAAAAAAAAAAAAAAAAAAAACAAAACCACTGAAGGCAAGAAGTTATACGACTCAATGTACTACAGTTTTACAGCAAAAATACTGGCTAGCTTGCTATAAGGTTAAACACAATCTGTTTTGGTTTTCCAATAAAATTTTGCATGAGGGTAACTATGACTGAAATTCGTGCTTTTCTGTATGGAAAAACACGGGCATGTGATGAAATAAAGGACAGAAAATTTAAAATACTGATAAAAAAACCCACTTTCTTGCCCAATCAGCCTGTGGAATCACCCATCATAAGGCAGGTGAAAAACAAAACATGAGCTTAAAACTTCAAATAATATTGGATCATTCCATCCTCAGCACGGAAGACAAAGTCCTTTTTGAAGACCAAAGTCCACTTTGAAGACAAAGTGTTCAGCATCAGGATGTAACATCAGGACATAGCCACGCCACCACACATTTAAGTTGCCTAATGCAACTCTATGTCAACTTTAATAACATGTTAAGATAAGCAATTTTTAGAATTAGTACTCTCCTTTGGAGACACGAACACTGCAGAAGGGAAAGAAGGGTTTACAAAAACGTACACAAAAAGTCCATTCCAATTCCAAGATCAGAAACTGATTCTTGCCCCAGGGCCTACAAAGTACTGTAATTCAGTTAACCTTCTACTAGAGGGGGAAACAAGGAAATCACTGCAACAAGAGGCAGATCTCCTAAGAACCTGTTGGTGACAGAACCAGACAGATCACTGATCTGATGGATTTCATTTCAAAGGATACATAAAAATCCTATAAGAAGTGGCCATACTGTTGTTTTCATGTTTTAAATTAATAGAAAGAATAAGTAAAGCACTAATTGATCATTGACTGTGAAAAGATTTGGAGAAATACTTAAAGCAGCAATGTGAATACCCTGTCAGAATAAATTATAAAGCATGCCTTTCCATATATATCTCAAAGCAAATTCTTCATGCAGTCTGACAAGGCCATTTTGAATTGATCACATCCAGTTCTTCTCGGACACTCATGCATAAACACTTGATACAACAACATTAATGAGCAATGACATAAGGAATTTAGGTCTAACCAAACAGACTCCATCTGAACACTTACATGCTTAAATCCTTAAACTCCTTCCCCCACTCCCTTGAGCAAATGAGTTATCTTTCCTTTAAAGGTGATGAAAAAATTGATCATATAGTTGTCATTTAGTACATTTTTTTTTCAGCAAACACTCTCAACGGAAAAGCAGCACAATAAAAAGAAGCATAGTAAGAGTACAGTGGAGCCATGTTCCTCCCCACAGATTTCATCCATCTCCCCTCTCATTCCAGATCAGGCTTCTTATTTGCAAAGACTTTGGAAGAACTAAAATCAGTGCAGAGTTCTAGTAAATCAAAGAGTTTCATTTAATTTCAGAGTTTAATTTCAGAGTTTTCATTTAATTTCATTTCCTTTCTGCAGTTGTCAACTTTCTGATCCCAGTTAATCTCTTCTAAAGAATCTGTATTCTACTGAGTCGTTTCAGAATAATAAAAAAAAAAAAAGCAGATGTTTAGACCAAAAGTTCTTAGTAATTTCTACACAGTAGTAAATTCTAAGTGGTAATTTCTAAGATATTCATAGCCTGCAACAGGTCCTTAATATTTGGATAATGAAATAGTATTATTTTGGCTACATATAATCAGGAATCTAAAGGGTCAAGTGACCTTACAGTACACTCTGTTTATTCTGCCCTTCTCCAAGCTTTCACTCAGAGAACAAAATTGTGGAAGATATCACAGGAGCTATAGAAGCATGCCACAAATTGTGTGTTCCCCATCCGCACTACAACTTTGGTCATCAGCACCACTTGGAAGTTCAGGAAGATAATATGTACAACATAAGGAGATCTGGCTTGTTATGGGAAAGTTAAAAATATTTCAATATAATTTATGTAAAAATCTGTGGAGTGCTGAAGGTATTCCAGGAGAATATGATCCAGGTTGTCATCACCCACACCAACAAGCATGATAAGCAACAGATCAACCATCGCTGATGCTGTCTGTCTTCTGAAGCACAAGAGTACACCCCATACCGATTTAAAGAGTAAGCCCCTCCTTACAGCTCTTCCAGTCAACATGTGAAGTTCTCACTTCAAATACACATTCTGCATTGACAGAGGAACATAATAATACAATACAGATAAATTCACCTAAGCCAAGGTCCCAGTAGGTTAGTGCCTAGTCAGACACTACCTTGGTCACTTGTTCTTAAAATCAGCAAGTACCTGCTACTTCTTTCAGTACCTAGATTTTGTACAATCATCAAGGACAAGGCTAAATCATACCTCCAGTTTAATCTGAGCAGCCCAGGCTTAAGTTGTTCTTAAATTTTACTTAATTTCTAGGCTGGAGGCTAAAAAGCCAAACCAAACTCAAGCCAAATACCAGACAAAACATCTTTATTTTTTCCTTCCCCAATCTGAAAATGAAACTTAACTGTTATTTTGATGTTTCTGTCAAACAGGAATGGAAACTTCCTCTTTTATCCTTCATTTTTTCCTTTCCCCAGCAAAGAAAATTCTGATTACCATTTCAGAATAATAGTTTGACTAAAACTGACGTTCCTTAGCGGGCCACACTTAGCATGAAAAATGTTTACTTCCTCTAGAATTTGCAGAGCAGCATTATACTGATTCTTTTATCCTCACTTTTCTCCCTTGACATGAACACCAGTGCATACAATATAAATTTTTGTCTCTGCACACACTTCTCTGCAGAACCTGTGGCATCCTGCTGAGCCTAAACACTTTGTACCTGCCTAAAAGAAGTTTGAATTAAAAGGCAATGGAAGGCCGGACCTTTTATTATTCTTCTTGCATGGAGAAAAAATAATGGGCCCCACCAATGTGATCTTCCACACATTACCCCTCTTTTTGGCATTCACTGCACAAATGTATATGTTTTTCAGTATCACCGTGCAAACTCACGTGCATCTTTGGCAGGTATATGCATTTGCAGGAGAGCGTACTGGACTGTTAGCACCCATTGCCCTGCTTTCTTGCCACAGCTTGTGCATTTCAAGATATCTCCCAAAGCACTGTAATGCCACAGCTTCTCCCAAGCTTCTCAGTCATGTGTATAAAATACAGAGTTGAGGAGAATCTGCTGCACCTGTTGTGAATGTGAGGGACACCAGACTCTAGCAGATGAAAATCAAAGTTGTTACTAAAGTCACGTGCAGGAGGGCTGCAGATTCCGTGTGGCCCTCTCCATTTTTCACTGTGAACTGGTTCAGGATTTCTGAACGAACTAACAGACCATTAATAGCTTCAACACAAAAACCTTCAGTAAGTGCTGTGCTAAAATCAGAATTTATCCTACAAAATGTACTTGACTACCTGCTTGAAATTAAGTGTCTTTAAAAAGTAACTGTTCGTGGTGATGTCTTGTGCTGTGTTTAATCAGGTAATAAGCAAATAAAAATGGTCTATTATGCACATTTCCTTCACTTGAACGTGACAGATTCGTTTTCCTTTGCATATTACACCACCAAGTGGCCTAATGCTCTTATTTTTTTCTGTTCCCTATGTTTCCTCTAGAGACACCACTACACAAAACAAAATAAAATTGAAAAGCTGAATTGTTACCTAAAATAAAAAATTAGCTGGAGCATAATCTGAGAGATTCAGCTAGACACTTGTACTGAACTTTCTCCTATTATAACTTACAAGTGCAAATTTAATAAGTCTAAATTTTAATTTAATTTTAGTGTAAATTTAAGCGTAAATTTTATTATCTGTTTCTCCTCCTACAGCAATTTAAAACTTATTAGGGAAAGGTTCATCTCCACCTTTATTAAGGCGATACACGTGTCTAATGGAGTAGTCTGGTGCATCCGCTATGAACACAGGCATTTGCAGATACTTCATTCAATTTAAAATATGACATAAGTAATTAAAGTATACACGGTGGGAAAAAAATGGTTTAGGACTTCAAATAATGTCTGGCCAAGCAAGTGAATCAAGGAAATTCAGAACAAGCTTGTAATGGCTTAACTGAACAAGCAAAGCTTGCAGGTATTTGAAATGAGCAGGAATACCCACACGAGAGAGGGCAACAGAATCAGTCTCAGAATCGATACTAAATATAATTTGGTTACATGTCAAAAAATATTAGGTTAATATCAGTTAAAACTAGAGTTCAAACTTTCCATCCTCATTTTCAATGCCCAATCTTACACTGCTACAAGAGGACATGGCTTTATTTGGAAATCTGCCCTATATTTAGACAACATTTAGCCCACCATTTAGACAACATTGAGCTAGAATTTTTATGTTAGAATAATGTATTCCTTAAGCTATCTTACTAAGAGAATCTTATCAAGAGTTAAATATTCCTCCAAGCCTAAGGGAGACACTTCTTTCAATATGTTTATAGCAAATAAGCAAAACTTTGGACCTTGTTATTTCAGGACAGTAGCCAGGTTGCATGCAGCAGTCACACAGATTTGAGCTAGACACACACAGAAGTAGGGCTTCTTCCCTGCTACATGCCTACAAGCATACGGCAATCACAGAGAGAAGCTTCTGTTCCTTATTTGTTCCAGTAAGTCCACTCAATGACAGCTGCTGCCCTAAACAACAGTAGAGTAAGCTTGAAGCAGAGGAATATAACTACTCAGGTTTCTCCCTTCTTTTGCTCCAAATCCTCCACTTGACTAGAAAGAAGCAGGGATGATGGATAATCCCATTTGTCCGTCCGTCTCCACTCATGAGGGAAGCTATGTGGACTCGGGCCGAATCCTGTTTAATTTTCCCAACCTGTGAAGCAGTAGCAGCCAAGAACCAAGGTCATAAATGTTCAAATTTCATGCAAAATGTTCAAATTTCATGCAATTTCATGCACATCTAGCAAAAATGTTGGTATTTTAGTTCAGAGGTGTGCAACAAGGTATTTCTTCAGGTGCGTAAAATCATTTCCGAAGAGAGTTATTAAAAGAGATGCGTGCCTCCAGGATTTGGACAAGGTCACAGGAAAGATATTTACAAAACACAGACTTACACAAATATCCACACACGTCCAACAGCATGATCAATATGATTGCTCCATGGACAACAAGGTAATCATAACAACGATTGAATTACAATCATTATAAATTTTATTACAGTCTTAAGGATCTTGGGGTAGAAACAGGTAGTTGCCTATTACCATGAGTAAATGAATTAGGTTTACTTTTCTCAGACAAGCTGAAGTGCCATGTCTTTGACACTAATAATTTACAATGTGTTTCCAGATGGGGCTTACCACCCCAGCACTTCAGTGCTAAACTAAAAAAGAGAAAATGCCTCATAATGATAAGACAGCCTATTCAAATTAAGGGAAAAGCTTCCATCTGCCACACTAGATTTTGTCAGGCCATATGCACATGGAAAATGACAGTGTCCCGTTAATACTCACAGAATCAAGAAAAAAGTCATATTAAATCTTTCAGCTAATGAATAGCTGATTTAAAAGTCATTGATAATAATACATGAATCAATAAAATATTGACTACATTCTTTGCTTTGGCCATATGTGTTTGGCTATTTTTAGAAAAGTGTGCTAGTGTGAAATACTGGTTTAAAATACATGACTGTCACAGAAACTGTTTATCCCAATGTTTCTGTGTGTCATAGACTACAAACCAAACCTGCTTATGAAAAACTCCCAGTGACTAGCATTCCAAGCTTCTACATGCTTGTATACTTCATGGAAACCTTCCAAAGATTTTAGCGCACTTGCCTCCTGTGCTTTGCAGTGGTCTCTGCATCCTTCTGCTGTCACCAGAATCTACCTCTTCCTCCTGGACTACACTAGTCATTAAAGCGACAGGGTTTCACCAAGTTTTTTGTATCTCTGCTAAGACATTAAATGATATCAGCTAGGCTATATACACGCTGATCATCGACAAACCCACAAATTACTGTGCTTACTGCATCCTTCTTTGCTCAATGTTTTGGAAAAAAACTACGACCGATTTAAATAATTACATTATTTGATGTTTAGTTAAATGAATATACACTAATATGATCTTACGCTATGCATAGGCCTCAGTCCAAGTTCTTTCAGAGAGGGAAGAAGGTACACGCGAAAATACCTGGACATCTATTTTCAAACATTTTCTCCATTACTCTCAGTGGCTAACAGTGATAGCACCACGCATTATCGTCTCTCACTTTTAAATGCTAGTTGCTATAGAAACTTGACACTGATCAAGATGAGGAACATTATCCTCAGAAAATATGAACTGAAATTATTAATCCTGCACATTCAACCAACAAGAATGAGACCTTGCATTTCTAATACCAGACAACGATAAAACCCTTCATAGGCTTACAAATGGCATTTTAGAAATGGTGCCCAAACAGACTTTTTCTGAATAATGTCATACATGGAAACAAGGTGACCTGAAGCAGGTTCTACATGCTGACAGTTACTGCCAGCTATTTGATTGCTAATGAAAAGTATTTCAAAGAGCATAGGTAAGAGCATTCAAAGCAACTATTCAGAAGCAACTGTTGACACAGAGGTTCTTATGCTAGCCCAGCTCTGGTTTTCTGTGTACATAAGCTGCAACAAATTTCCTTCTTACTCTGTGATGCAATTCTGGAATCCATTCAGTTGACATCTAAAATATCTCTGTTCACATTAGCAAAACACACACACAGTTTACACACTTCAACTTGCAGTCACAGTAAGCATTCTACCATTTCATTGCATTAGCAAAAATCATACAGCTTCAGCTGACATGGAGATCTTGTTACAAAGCTACATGTAGACCAAGTAACAATAAAAACTGTTAACTTTCCTAGGTGACAACATAATACTTTGAGGTCCAAAGTAATATTGTCTTTTTTCTTCGTAATTAACAGCAGTTTCTCTGTTTGCATTCCTTCAGCCAGAAAGTGTATTTTGCTCAAAAAGCAAATCATGCCGGAAGGACAAATTTACTTCAAAAAGTCGCACATACGAAGTGATAATCTTTATCACCAACTCCCCAAACCAAGTTCTTCAAACCAAACAAAAGTTCCTGTAACCCTTAGAAGAAAATAGAAGACCTCTCATCTATTTAGTCCTGCTGTAAGGCTGTCTACACTGACAGCTCTTCTGCTATGGCTCCAGGCATACACTGTACTGGCAAAGCTTTAGCCATCTTGAGTCCCCTCTGAGAACCACCAGCTTTCACATTTACTGGGCAAAAGCACAATTTGTAAACAATGTGATTTACTGTTGAAAAATAACATCCTATTTGAAGAGAAAAACCATTGCTTGAAAATAGGATGTCAGAGTAAGGCCTTTTTATTATGGGGATGCAACAAATTACTTTTCAAACATTTAAATGACAGCTGTTCCAAGCCGTGTCCAGCCTCTGCGCTGATGTGCAGGACATTAGAACTTCCATCTTTCCTCTCTGCACAACTGAATTCCCCTGCAATTGGAAAGACTGCCCCTGATCAGGGCTGAGAAGACATAATGTGTTGGAAGAGGAGGCAGGGATAAGATTCCTTTAGTTTTCCTCTGGTGCTACAGGTAACAGCAGAGCCAGCTGAGTAGGAAGGAACGCGGGCTCATTTCTCAGGGAAGTGACAAGACCCAGCAACAATGCTCTTGAACATTGCTGAGAAATGCAGCATCCCCTCTTTCCAAGCTTGCCCAAGCTGAACTGTGCTTTGAAAGACTGCACGAGCGGTTCTGAGGGGAAAGAAATACCGATCTTTTAATCGGAAAGGAGAGATAGAGACGAGGATGGCAAAACCGGTATGTACTCTACTTATGTGTGCCTGTGCAAACAGTTAAAAGAAAGTATCTTTCTCTGACCCAGGGGATGTTATTCAATGAAACACCTAGAAAGGGCAGCTCTCAATGTTGGCAATCTCTCACATTACTTGTTTGTGTATAATTCTCTCAAATTTCATTAAATTCAGGACAAGATTAGCCAGGAAATTTCAGAATAACAACCGAACAAATGGTCTTGCCATATAACTTTTTAAAGAAAAAAACTTAGAAAGTCTGCCAGTCCTCTTGTGGGAATAGAGGATATAGCAACTTTTTTTTCCATTCTATAAAACATGTCCTTTAAACATTTACTAGTCTTGTATTTTCTACATGTGGCCACATCCCAAGCAAAAGCCCTCTACCTCTCACTAAAGTATGCTTAAGAACATTCACTGCATATGTAATAAGAGTATTAAAGGATCCAGATGTGAATTAGAAAAACAACTGTGTCTATTACAGCTGAATTTCAAACTACTGGAGTAAGATCAAGCAGGGAAGTTGTGGTTTATTCCAGAGCACCACCCACACAATTCTCTGAGTAGGTTACCAAATGACAGTAAATCTAACCAGTAAAATGCAAAACCAATCTGTCACATATGATTAGATTCCCAGTGATTGAATGGACAACGGACTTCTCAAGCTTTCAAAATAAGCCTTGTGTATAGATGTACAGCCACACATATCATAAATTTCTAATTAACTGCTATTATTTTCTTTGGCTATAAAACATCACATATGATTCAACAAACTTGAAGAATACAGGATTATTGTGTGGGACTAAAATTAAAGCTTCTCTTTGGAAACAGATGCAGTTTATTTTTGCACTCCCAAGCTTCACAGCAGTGAAATTTCAGGATGCATTACAGAATAGGTGTTAGCAGAAAACAGTACCTCCAGAGTGTTGTTGAAACAGGAATGACTGCAGTTTAAGCGATATCAGCAAAAACACTACTAACTTTGAAAGACTACTTAATCGGTGCTGTATTTAATTTTGACAACCATTTGCCTGCTTTGGGAAGTACTGCCGGACAAGGCAAATGCGTTAACTTCCACCATTTCTAGGAAGTCCTCATTTCTATCCAAGTTATTTTTAACCTTTTAATTTTAACAATACACATATATTTTCCTTAAATTTATAACCTGATTATAAATGATTTGCTTTCAAGACTGGCGAGCGAGTTCAGGCACTCCGTCTGTGAGGCTGAGCCTGCCGCAGCCCGCACAGGCCCGGCGCGACCACCATTGCTACCATTCCATCAGCACAGCCCTCAGCAGGCCCCTGCCAACGCTCTGCCCTTCCGCGGGCAGACACAGATACAGATACTCTGTACAGACACTCTGCTCCTCTCACTCCCACAAATTCGGGCCCAGGTTCTCGAACTTTTGGGCCCAGCAGGCTGCTGCCAGCGGCCTTCACCGGGACGGAGGATCTGTCGCAAGCTGGAGCTCTACCCAGCGCGGCCGGCCAGGCAGCGCGGGCCAGGTCGCAGCCGGGACGCGGGCAAGCCTCGCAGGCCCTCTGCGTCCCGTCAGGTGCAACGTAACCTGCACTTCCAGGAAAGCAGGCTTCCCCAGCGCCCCTTTGCTGGTATCGCGCTTGCCCCCCTGGCACTTACAGCCGCGGCAGGGGAGGCTGCAGCACAGGCTAGGGTAATCGCAGGCGTACTCGGGCTGACTCCTGCCAAAGCCACCGAGACGCTGCGCTGCCCCGAGGCCCAGGGGCGGGGGACAAGAGAGGCAGGGCTGCAGGCACAGCCTGCCGCAGGCCGGGAGCGAGGAGCACCTCCGAGCGAGCAGCGGGGGCTCGCTGCCGGCCGTGGGAGGAGAGGGGCCGCGGCGGGAGGCTCCGCGGGCGGCTGCGAGCGCTCTGGAGCGGCAGCGCTGCCCGAGGAGCGGGGCTGCGCCGGCCGGCCAGCACCTCCC